>JAHWFP010170887.1:0-18015 GCA_023313725.1 Lithobius niger
AAAAACTTGTCTGCAACCAAAACCTGGCCGGCCAAAAACGTGATCCGGCTGACGCCTGAGATCTGATGAGACGCTGCGGATCCGAATTGTCCGTGTAAAAAAAGTTATTTGCAAGCAAGACATATAACGGATCTCAGCAACTGGGACGACTTAGCGGGAATCAAGTGCACCGTACTCGTCGCGAAGTGCACCTTGCTTCTTGCAGTGCGCAGGCGCTTGACATGTAGGATATTTTAAAACCCGTGGCGTCCCTCCCCCAGACAGTAATCGTCGAGCCCTGGTCTTGGTCGGATTGGAGCCGACCCAAGCAGTCATCATGCATTCTCTCAGCTAGAAACTAAAAATCATCTGAAATTCCAACATGGCGGCGGTTTTAGCCCTGCCGACTCGTAACTAAAACAGTCAATAACGGGAATTCAGAAACGACTGGGAAAATTGTTTCGTCGGGAGGAATTCCTTATCTTATTGTCACGGATTACAAGACTGCAGGCATTGACTCAAACAATGTCGGATTTAGCTGACCCATGTAGTGTTGTCACCATGGCAACGACACCTTTGCCATGGCGATTAAGACAAAGACGAGTCGTTGCATAAACGCGCCCTAACGCATATACTCTGTTTATCAAAAGCATTGCAGTGCCGTACAAGCTGTGCAACTACGATCAAACATAAAGCATGCATACATAAATATTTAGATACAAGAAATATATAAATACTTTTTTATACTATGGGTACTATCAATAATTTATACGGTTGGGAAGGAGAATTTGTGACTGAGACACCTTCTGAAACGTCTTAGATTCATTCGTATTATACTATTTTAGATTCTGGTTGGCCATTCGCGCGGATTTTCGGAAAATGGATTGATCATGCCTGGTAAAATTTCTCTTCGAGCAGACGAACCAATATGGCTACCGTATCGCTCGCTTCATTATTTTTCCAACGTGAAAAACCGTTGAATTTACAGGCTAGGAAGATTGTTTGGAATGTCTTCAAATACATCAAGGCTCTGTACTCAACACGGATGCTGAAACAACAAATTCAAGAGGCCGGCATCGCCACTGAAATTCCTCAGAGAACGGTAAGACGTAGCTTGTCAATAGCAAAAACCGTACCGACAGCAAAAGTTAGGGTTAGGCCTAATGCCGCAGATATTATGTACGCCAGCCGCTCGTTGCGTGTACAAGGTTCCAGTCACCACCAATGTTAGTGCATACGTGTGACAGGCGATTGAAAACGATCATAAAATACAGCTTTTCGACCAAAACCTAAAATAGTTATAGTTCCGTCTAAGTTTATAGAGGGCGCCATGAGTTTTACGTGGGAATTTCTACTCAGTTTTCAGCCTAAAATGAAACTAAACGAAACGAAACTAGCTTGTATTTAATTATGATTTAGTTTAGCTTAGTTGTAATTAAGTTTACTTTCGATTTGGGCTGAAAAATGAGCAAAAATTACCAGATGGAACGCGTGGCGCCACCTGAAAACTCGGATGGAACTAATAGGAATGAATGTAAGACGTTTCTATAGGTACTTTTTAGAGTTACAAATTCTCCCAAACCTTATAAATTCTTGGTACTATGGATAAACATCCACATCGGTAAATAGCAGTATCACACACAAAAAAAAATAGATTCTTAAGTAAGAAACACACACAACACGGGAAGTAATATGAAGGAAAATATTTTTTTGTAAGTATGTAATACAATTTTCGTATAGCCTAATCGCTCAGCGATGTTTAAAAAAATCTCTATCAAAACTGTTTATAGACTGCCGTGCTTACATTCCATCAAGAAAAATTCATCGGGAAAAAAAAAATCAGTTACCAGATAGTTCATTTCAAAAGATGTTATTTTAAAATCCTCTATACTACGTGACAAAAACGTAATTCACCATTGGCAAAATTACCAATGTGTATGGTCAGCAGCATGTTTGTCGAGTTTTATTTTTGAACACATTTACAGTTGAGGCCTCCACCACATGAGCCGGTAGCTCATACCTGGTTTCAATTTCACGATAAGAGAAAAGGACTAATAATAAGCGCTGGAATAGAATTGCTACCCTAGGAAAACAGCAGTTGACACGGATTAAAATGAATTTACAACAAAAGGCTTTAAAGGGAAAGCGAGCAAAGCCTTGTCTCTGTTCTTCGTGGGGAGAACTGATAAAAAATGTTGTGATCTCGTTTGGAAAGAGGGTAGGTCCCTTTACATGCCCAAATTAGCAGCTAATATATAGAAAAATTGGAATTTTTAAAGCACAATATAGGACTTTTATAGGAAAAAAGTGCAAAAATAGGAGTTATTTGTGCAATCGGCATTCTTGTACACTGTACAGTCGAATGTATACTCTAGAAAAAAAGAATGTTTATTTCAAATTAGTGGGAAATTTTGCAAACAGTTTTAACCCCAAAAAATCAGAATAATAACAATTTGAAACATTTGTCTTCGCGTTTTGTGTTAGCACATTTGGGGGGGGGGGGGGTCCGACTAGATATTTGAGGCTTGGTGGTTAGCAGTGGTTAGGCTTAACAGTAGTTACTAAATCGAGGGCTGCGCCATCGGAGTATTGTTGCAACCTCGAACGCTTTTCAAACAACTTATTCGTCATTCTATGTTGTAACAAAGATCCTGGGTTTTCTGTTTGGATTTCTCCAGCTAAATTGTCCCTCTCATCATCGTTGGGTAAATAACGAAGTTTGCATTCGTGCTTCCTAAAAAAAACAAAATATCGATTGCTTCTACACAGCAACGTGTGTCCTACAAGTATGCACATTGCGTATTTCGATGAATGATTGACCACCCGCATTGCGACGCTATAGGTAACATTTTTGGACCGTCGCTAAACTCCCCATTGCGAAAGCATTTGCCGAGAATATTTTCATTATTTAAGAAGGAAAGTGAGAGGTTCGAAGACGATCAGATACCGCCTTAATTTAACCATAAATTTTCGCAGGTTTTTTTAAGAGTTGCTTCGTTTGGCTAAACACAGCTTGGGTGTAACAGCACGCACTTCGCTCGGCTATTCAATCGTTGATTTTCGGCTCAGGCATTTCCTAGTTGTTAGGCCTAAAATGTTGATAATAACGGAACTGCAACGGAGACAAGGCAACAATCTACAACGACCCTATAAATCAACGCTTCCTATACAAATAACCACGATTGAAGTTCCTTTCATTTAGACAAAATAAATAATTAAATAACATAGAAGTGAAAAATTAAAAAAAAAAAAACCGTGAGTTTGACCTTAAAATTGTTTGGTGACATTGTCCTTCATTGACGGCACACCGCAGAAGCAATAAGGCCATATGTAATCAAATAGCCGCACCTCTACAATAGAAACAATACATTCCAAACCTTCACACTCGGCATTTCTTCCGTAGCTTGGTCGGCACCGGCAACGCCAACATACGTCAGCTAACTTCCGATTCTCGCCTGATTGAGATTCGCGAGAAGCCAAACCTGTTTATTTATTTATTTTATTTATAAAATTATTACAACGCCCTATACAGAGCATAACAGCAATTTCAGATTAAAACAATTTTGAAAACAGAAGAAACCTGACCTCCCCTTCCCCTTCCTTCCCTCCTTTCTCTTGAGCGATCCGTGCACCTGGTCGTTGGCGACATCTAATGGACGATTTTCAAAGCTCAATTCTGTCACTTTTACTTCGGTCTTTATTTTAACTGCACGTGAATGGCTTGCTTAAGGACCATGCTTACGATAGTATACAACAATGAATTTGTTCGGCTCAAAACAGTTGTGGACTCTGATCACTTTGCTTCGATTCTATCTGTGACTTTGGCTTTGACACTGTTTAGCATTTTAAACACCTGTTGTTTAACAACAATGGATCTGGAGCACATCTCTGGACGTGGAGCACACCTGCGACCGTCTCAAATGGGTCGTGACCCCTCCTAACCGATTCATTTACCACAGTAGACAGTCTTGACTTAGTTCAAGGTTCAGGGTTCAGTGTTCAGACAATTTTTAAATTCACAATTTCCCTGACATTTCCAAGTGCATGCAATGGCAATTTCCAGGTGTTTTACAAGATATTTAGTAAGGGAATATACAGCCAGTGGCTAACGTTTTTGCATTAAAATTTTCGAAAATAACCCAACATCCCAGAATATAGCTGTTCACGACGTAGTATTATTGTATATAACTCTATGCTGGAGCCTTAATGGATTAGCTGCAAGGGGCACTTCAGAGAGAAACAGAAGGGCGTCATAATGATGCTGATGCTGTGAAGAGTGATTTCTTAGACCTAAAACGCGCGATTTTTGTTGTTGGAGAAAACAACGTTATTTTAAGCCTAAGAAATCCGCTCTTCCGTTGTTTTTCCCTCCATTTTTATGTAGTGCACCTTGTAGTTATGCCCTCCAAAACCCATACTGGTGCCATTATGGTGGCAAATGTCACTGCTCTATAGTCCAGACAGGACTAAACGCATTTTCACCACAGATATTCGCCTATCAGATTTGGTTTATTGAAGTTGTATCTAAAATACCTTGAACATATTAAAGCAGAAATTAAAATATTTGCTATTAGCCTTGGATTTTGTTTCTGATCTGCTAACTCAATGGAATTCACACATCAGACACAAAGGCATTTTCTTCAAATTGTCCTGTCTTTTCCCTGAGTTTCAAAAAAAATCTTGTTTTCCCTGAAATATCCCTGAGGTTTCCAGACTCTATAGGTTTTTCAGGTTTTGTCTGAACCCGGTTAGTTTTCTGTATTTCTCTTGCGCAGGACCGATTTTAAAACCCAAAGTGCAATGCGAGCTTTGTGAGGGATCACTAGGACCCCGAACAAGAGAACAAATCCAGTGGACGTATCGGTTCGAACAACGCCACTGACCAATGTCCTTTAAAAAAGTAGTTTCTGTGTTGAGAATCGACCCTAAATCTTTAAGGGTTGGTGTGCTCTTTTTAGGGTTAACCACTAGCGATTAAACCTTGAAACCAGTAACGTGGCGAAGGCAAATCTGACGTCATGCGTGACGTCGTTTCACAGCAAATGACCCCATGAAGATTATCGTAATTTCTATGACTATTTCAAAGCACGTTGTTAAATTCGTGTTAAAAATAAATTACTATGGTAGCACACTAACAAAACCATTATGAGGTACCGTTCGGGGGTAAGGCTTTCCCAAGGAGGGGCTCCCGCTCTTCCTTCCTCCCCCACCCCCTCACCGTGGCACCACCCCTGGCCGAGGTCTGGCCGTGTCAGTATGGCTCAGCAGTAGAACCTTGGTTGAAATTTGGTTTCAAAGGTCGTGGGTTCGATTCCCCGCTCATGCAGTCTGACATATAAGTCCAAAAGGCAACGTAAATAGGTTTGCATCCGTATTTCTTTATTTATTTATTATTGTTTTTTACGATTTTTCAGCGGGAGTAGAATGAGCCAAAACTGTAGAACTGTAAAAACATGCGAATACAGCACTAAGGTTTCACGTGGACTAAACAGTACATGAACACTGCGGTCTGTGAAACCTTACATGAAAGTTTATTTGTGTTACTTTGCTGTTTTGACTTCGGATCAGTTAAACCTTACCTTAAACATCACACGAGCTCGTTTTTGTTTTCTAATTTATTATTGTGTGACTCTCGCCACCACGTACGCGCATCTGCTTTTTAGTGGATTTTGTAAACTAACAGTAACTGATAAAGAAACTGGGAAAAAATCTTGTGTTCTAAGTATCTTTAGTTAAAATTATCATTTTCTTCGTTTACTTTTTGGTAAAACGTGTCCGCTTACACTGAAGGTTACAGTGTAGTGTAACGGCAAAAAATTGTTGGACGGGTTAAGGGGTGTATATTGTGTTGCTTTCCCCCCCCCCCCCCCACCCGCCCAAATTGGGTAATTGGCCATAAATAGGCGGAAAGGGGAAGCACCAAGTCCTCATTATAATGCCACGGACGCCAGAAGCCCCATATTTAGCTGTCATCAATCGTCAGTTAATGGCGGACGTAACCGTAAAAACTGATTAAAACAGTTAAGATTAATTAATTTAACTCCAGACAAATCCTTAAATTGACCATTCATTTTCATAATCGGACTTGGAAGCGCCACTGCATGGCTACAGCTACTTCTAGCCGCTGGCTCCATAATTTGCAATGTGGCCAACAATCCTAATGCTCTTGCTGCCTAAAAACAACTTAAAAACTAAAATTACGGATTAACCAATACCAGGGCTCGCGCGACTTAATCACGAATTTTCTGTTCAATTTTATGACGCAGCAAACGGATACAAATTTACAAATTTTTATGACAATTCGAAATCTCAATTTTTACTTTTAATCCACTTATGGTGCCCCGGTTCACCATTTCGATACCGCTGCCGTATTCTAAACGCAGCATCCACGTTCCAGATTCTCCGTCATCCAATAGGCTGATGTGGGTCACGTGATCCCGTTTTACTTACGAAAATTCGCGGCTCTGCTGCGAAGTGCTGTTCGTTTTTATAATTTACAACTATTTTCTTTAAATTGTTCGAAGATTCTACGGTTCTGCATCTAGGAGTTGAAAAAGTTAAAAAGGCGCCTTTAAAGGAGAATTTTCAACCCATTTTTTTTTGTTTGTTTTTAACACACTTGGCGTTGAGGTGGTGGTGGTGGGGGGGTGGAGGGTGATTGGATAAAATGAAAATGTGACCTACATTTTTTTATGACACCCCGACCCAAAAGGTCTTGCTGAAAAAAAATGTTGACAACATCCTCTCACCCAACTACAAAGTCCCAAATAACCTGACCCACCGCCTCACACGAAAATAGGCGTTTCTTATGACTACTCAGGCTACATGTTGATGATATATCCTACAAGTAAATTAAAAAAAATCTTAGTCCAGACTGATACGTTTCCAAAAGTTTAAAAATGCATCACGTTTTCAATGCAAGGCAAGGCTGGTTTAAAACATATTCTTAAAAAAACATTAAAAATTGTGGTTTTCAAAACTCCTTTATCTCATACTTTTTTTTAGAAGACAGAAGTTTGTCTTCAAAAACTTGTAAACATTGCAAGAAAGGGTGAGGAGGGGGGTTAAGAGATAAGGCATCTTTAGAAATCTTGAATTCCATACTGGTAACTTGTGGTGGTATCTTGTAATCTTGGTGCGAATTTGTTTACAACATTTTCTAAAGATTTCTGTTATTTTATGATATTTATGACACAAAACAAGAATGTATGACATCTTCATGACATATCGTTAAAATTCAAATATTTTGTGAATTTTATCACAAGTGGGAGCCCTTGGACAATGCACAACGACACGCATACACCAGCGAGCTATTGTTTAAGAATGGCCTAAGGTTGAGGGCAGATAACCCAGTTTGGGTTCGTTATCCCTAAAAAACAAACAAGTTGAGGGCATTATTCTGCTAAATATCCTGCTCTCAATAAACAAGCGGCTACAGCGACTACCTAGTCGCATCCGGTCTTTTGTACAGTTCTGCCACTACCAATTATGAGGCACACTTCTCTATCACGCATTGCAACAGCTATCTCTATTATATATCTAAAACCAGTAACCATCAGAATTGCCCGTTACAAATGTGTTAGTTTTAAGCTTATTTTACGTTTTAGGCATAATTGTCAGCGTTTAGGCCTAATTTACAACTTTAATTTCGTAAGAAGCATCTAATGGAGATTTGGATTGTATACAGTAAGCCTATTCAGTTTTGCAACACGGTATGCCTCCGCGCACACAGTTACAGTGTTACAACGTAATGCGCTACATAGCCCATATAGATCAGTGGTAGTAGTGAAGGGACAAGATAAACGCTGCAGCAGAGACTCGTAACAACTAGTAACGTTGCCATGGTAACGTGATTTTAGACATAATTTTAATTTTTTAGACCTAATTTTTTAACGGCAGTTTTAGTATCGTAAGTAGCCGATAGGCCTAATGGAGAATTTGGTTCGATCGTAAGCCTATTCATTCATGCAACAATGCGACAAGACTCTTTTAAACGAAGCTAAAATGTTTTTGTTTTTACGGCTGCGTTAACACAAATCTTTAGCATTTCAATTCGACGTTGAAATGTTATTATTTAATTTAGTTACGTCGAAGAAGTTTATTAGCTATAAGGAGGCAACGATGTTTTAATTTGCCATGTTATTTAACTAACTTTTGACACTGAATCGAACGTTGTAAACAGTGGTCGTCAATTTCTGGTACCGTTGCGAAGTTGAAAAAATCGACGGACGGACAAAGTCGTTGCAATAGTCTTCTCAGCCGGTACGGCTGTACAGAAGATTAAAAATTGAACAGCAAATTCGTTGGCAATGTGATTACCTATGCAACAATGTCAATCGCGCCGTTCCAAAAGGTTTGTTTTCACGAAAACTTGATCATTGTTGAATGAAGATGTAGTTTTTTTCTTTCCTTGTTTGCCGAAGAAGTTTGGGATTAAAAGACACGCATAAAACGTTTCAATAGTCCTATTACGATGTTTTTCATTGTTGTCTGGTGGGCCAATTTTTCATTGTCCATGTTCGCCGAAGGGGTATTCCGGATTCGAGCAAGAAAGCACTGAAACAAGTAAGTTTCATTCTTGTACCCCTTCCACACTGGGAAAAAAGTCCGGACACGGCCCGGGCCTACCCGCAAACTTGGCGACGGATCCCCAGGACCCCGAACAAGAGAACTGAAGCCGCCGAGCATTCAGAGTTGTGGCCTCCAAATCCAGAGGACACTGGTTCGAACACCCGCCACTGACCAATGTGCATTAGAAAAAAATGGTTTCTGAGTTGAGAATCAACCCTTTAAGGGTTCTTTGTGGGGTAAACCGCGCTTCCGAACGATTCTGACCCCATTCGAGAGCAGGCAAACAATGCCAGCTGAGGTAATTAACGAGCCGATCGATCACTCAACAGGTTGCGTGGCACTCAACTCACGCCAAAAGCACCGCGGAGCAAGTGTTTGCAGGCGATTTGGGGGCGGTCTTCGGAAGGGAAGTCTTCGCCGGGCCCGAGGCAGACTTTTCCACACTCGACTCCGACTCAGGTCCGGACCCGACCCCAACTCTTAAGTCCTGCTCAAGCTCGGGACGTGAGACGCCAACCCCATAACCCCGTGTTTCAGTGTAGAAAGGGTCGGAGTACGGGCCCGCGGTTTAGGGAAACGTTTTGACTCTTGGAGCGCTGATAAACAATAGCGAGATACAGGGAAAGCACAGAGGAGGGGACGGGTGAGGGAGGGGAGAAATCTACAACGATAGTGCCGAAAATGTTGTAGGCCGGGTACAAGGCCGGGTACAAACGGACCACAAAACGGCGACAATCGCAGGGCACAATTTTGGGTGTTTGTGGCGCGTTTGTAGCATAAAAATCGCAATCGGTGGCAGGTAAGGTAAAAACCATGGGAATGCACTGGGGCTTTCACACGCAGTGACACGCTCCTGCGTCCGCTGTTTGACCGCCCCCAAATCGCCTGCAAGCGCCCCATACTCGGCACTTTCGACGTAACGTTGCGACTTCAGTGCCACACGACCTGTTGAGTGATCGACCGCCTCGTTAAGCTACGTACCTCAGCTGGCATTGTTTGCGACACCTGCTCTCGAATGGGGTCAGAATCGTTGGGAAGCGCGGTAAAAGGCAAAAATGCGTTTTTGTTGTCTGAAAGGTGCTGTCGATTCAGACACGCCAGTGGTACCGTTTTTTTCGCGATTGTCGCGCGTGGAAAGATTCGAAAATATCACTGTCAAAAAGAGCAGTAGCGCTACAGCTACAACGATATTAAATCTCAATGTTTCGTTGATGTTTCTATGATTTGAAAAGTGCGGGCCGTTCTGAGAACGCTTTGCTGCAACAATGGAAAAATCATTGTTAGACTATTGTTTCCTCCGGTCCATTCACTCGAAAAAGCGGGTATTCATCAATCTTTAGGAAGGCCACCGAAGGAGACTTATGAACAGTAATTTTTCCTTATGGCAAGTAGTGATCAGAAAATCATATTTAGAACTCTTTGTGCAGTTCGAACCCATAGATGCGGTTGACTGCATTTGTGATTTTCGACGTCACTGGTCCTCCTATCCAAAACTCTATATCTGTATTCAACCATCCAACCTAGGATGATTTTACCGGAAAAGAGATTCACGTTTTAAGGCGTAGCCAGCTGTAGATACTTCCGTTTTGAGACTATGGGATGGCAACCGCCATTAAGATTGAACATGGTGAGCAAATTCAATCGCAATAACTCTAAAATGTTGGAGAAACTTAAGTCTAACATATAGGGTAAAACACACGCAGTACAGTTAAACCATGATACTGTTTTCAAAATTTATCCTAGCACAGCCAAAAGTTTACATTAATTTCCAATGGCTTTTCGATTTTATAAATTAATGTTTGCATTGTTTTTAAGATATATGGCGTTTTCACAACTGTGGCCGACTGCCTTTAATATAAGCGTCGCCTTCGTTGTGTACCACAGGAGTGATGACGACAGGAATGATGGGATGCGTATCTTACGAATCACATTCAGACGAGAGCAGCGGCGAGAACGGTGGCACCATAAGCGCCGCCATGATTTTTTTGTTTTAAAATTGTTGTTTTAAACTGAATTATGCTCTTTACAGGCCGTTACAATAAATTTGCAAATAAAATCAATAAATAAATAGATTGTAAGATGGCATTCTCGCAAATCTCACTCAGACGAGAACAGGAAGTTAGCTGGCGCCATGTTGGCGTTACCGGAAGGATTGCAGATTGCGAAGATTTGAAACGCATTGTGTATAATACAGTTGCGACCCCCTGATCCAACTCTAGGACTCACGCGTTGTTGCTCCCTCTACCGCGTTCCATTCCCCAGATCAGAATAGTTTAGAAACAAACAAACAAAAAAATCTAAAAAAAAAACTATATCTAGACTACTCATTTCCCGTAAGCAGCTTACTTTTTCACGACGGAAACACCAACGACGTTTTCGTTGCTTATTGAGGTCGAACCGTTTATCGCCGCCCATGGCTGTCATTATCCTATCGGGCAAGGAAAGCCTAATTGCAGCTAGTTGAAAAAATGCGACGTACTAAGTTCTTCTCGCATCGACACATTGAGGCGCGGCAGAGATGCAAGTTTATTACACCCTTGTCAAGTTTAAGAAACAAGAATTTAAAGAAGATGTCTGCAAAGTGGTCTAGCAATTCAAAAACACTTAAGACACATAAAATATATATACTGACGAAGTAGCCATCGTGTTCAGACTTCGTACCCAACCGACGAAACTAGCCTGCCTTTTCAAGGCCATAATTTAAAGCCAGTTTTCAGGCTCTTAGCTCGCGGAATTATCAAAAGCACCTCATAAATTTCAGTTTTTTATTCCTATACAATTTAACAAGTGTATTAAATTGTGATCATCGTTTATTTTTAACGCTAGCCTCTATTCACTCACCGAAAATGACGGGATTTATACGATGCGCCTGATCGATGTACGTTACAGTAAAATTTTTAATTTTGTTTTTAATTTTGAATTTTTAAACTTAAAAAATTTTATATTATCTAAATCTACGCTTCCGTTAGCGTTAGTCCTAACAGCCGATCGCGTAACCAAGCCACAAATACGGAGCGCCGTTTTGTTACTAAAAAAAAAATCTATCAATAAATCGTCTTAATAATTATTATTAATTATTCTCAGGTAATAATAATTAACAAATTTTAAATTATAAAATAATAAATCATAAATTATAAAAATTAATTTAAAAATATATAACAAATTATAAATTCTGTGTAATTTAGAGTGCAGAATAATGAAAAATAACGAGAAATTCTCTAACTAAATAACCCACGAGCTATTGGAAATTATCAAATTTTTTCACGTGCGTGCGGCATGACATCATCGATTTATGACGACAAGAAACAATTTCTACGGCAGTACAAGACGGCGGACTGATTTCTGAGTGCCAGCATTCGGTGGTTTGATTTCGATTCGATAACCCCTAAATGGACGCCATATTGGATTTTGAATTCTCGCTGCGAGCAGCTAATTAACATACCATCGTCTGATCAGCGCCAGAAGCTGTTCTTTATGAGAATAGTAAATTTTGGAATAGCGTGAAATGTTTAAAATTACTGTTGCACTTTGTTCTTTATCCGTGTTATTTATATTACACTAGCTGTAAAGCCAGTCATGAAGACGTGCAACTCTAGGAGTAAAACTGCCCCCTAACAGTGAAATGTGTCATTTAAATAATTCCGGTTCTTGAAGATGGGTAATTGCGGTAAGGTTGCTTCGCTCACTCAATCCATGTATCTTGTGATTCATTTCACCATTCTTCATTCATTTCATTTACCCGGGAGCAGACGGTGTCTTCCATGTCCTGTGGGCTTTTTTTTTTTTCGCACTGAATTCGACTGCGCAGTTTTTGTGTCTTTGAAAGCCCTGTAACCTGGGATCAGACAGATATTTTTTATTTGGTTTTTCACTTAAGCCCGATTACATGACTCCATGAAACCAAGTACAATGCCAGATGGAGAAGACATTTCTGCACAACCTATATGAAGGCGGGCAAATATAGGAGTACAGCTGCCCCAACAGTGAAATGTGTAATTTAAATAATGCAGGTTCTTGAAGAGGGGTAATTGCGCAAAGGTTGCTTCATTCACTAAATCCATGTATCCTGTGATTCATTCCACCATCCTTCATTCATTTCCGTTACTCGGGAGCAGACGGCGTCTTTCACGTCCTGTGGCCTAGTTTTTTTTTTCCGCACTGAATCCGACTGCCCATTTTTTGTGTCTTTCAAAAAACCCGGGAGCAGACAGATATTTTTTTCGGGGTTTTCACTCAGACTTCATGACTTCATGAAACCAAGTACAATGCATGTTTGTAAAGACATTGTTGTTTGCAGCATTATTGTTACACCATTGCTTCTGCATTGTTTCCTCCGATAAATTCTTTTTCTGCCGGAAAAGAAATTGTTGTTTTTTTTATCATTGTTAAAGCATTGTTTAAAGCATATTTGGCCAACGCTGGCAAAAGAGTGGCAACTACCGTTTTATGGGTTAAGATTTAATTTGTTACGCGGTGCCGCATTCATTTAGTAGCAACCGGAAACTAATCGTAAATAAATAACGGTTGACTAGCAAATAGCGTTCGGCGAGCGAGAAGGTCTCGTTGCGTAAAAACGCGCCCTGAATGATCCGGAGAAAAAAAATAGTCTAACAATGATATTTGCATTGTTGCAGCAAAGTGCGGAAGAATGGCCCGCAATTTTTAAACCATTGAAATATCAACGAAACATTGAGAAACATTGTTGGTTGTTTACCTAACGTTGACAGTGATATTTTCTAATATGCTAATATTTTGTAGGAGTTTTTAGTACGTGTGAGAGCTGCCCCAATGCCAACCCCAACGTTAAGGGACTTGCTTGAAAATGTGCCGTGGTGCTTGTCAAGGGGTTGCGGGAATTCCAAATTAACCTTAACCGATGGAACAAGGCTGGTAGTCGTGGTTCAGTTTTGGTGTTAGTTTAATGTTAAATATGAGCGATCGTGTGCTCTGGCTCACCTGAAGTTCAAGGGCGACACTAACCTTGGCTTAGGGCCTTAAATGGAATGTCAACGGCATTAGGCTTACTTGGGAAAATTTGGATTAGTTAGTTTCGGGCTATTTCATACGTTGAGTGCTAAACTAAGTAGCTACGGGGTTGCAGTGCTGAACTAGCAACAGGGTTGGTCTGGTTTGAATTTAAGTTCGGGGATTGGGGAAATTGGGAAAAATTCTAATTATAGGGCCGAAATTACCTTTGGTGCGAGGAGTTGAAGAGTTGGTGGCGGATGGAATTTTAGGTTAATACCTAATTGTTGGGAGCACCCGGCGGAAGACCAAGAGAGCTCGAGCCGTTACAATTGATGTCAAGCATTATGTAAAGACAAATCATAGCTATGTATTGTTACAACAATTGATCAAATAGGATTATTTCAACTAACAATGAGTATTAATTTTGGAGGACAATGGCACATTACAATTTGACGTCATGTGGACTTCGGGCTTGACAGACTTCACAAATGACGTCATCAGCGTAACCTTGCTGGGGTGGTACAATTCCAACGTTGAAATTCGGAATTAAACTTGCAACAATTTACGCATTTAGCCTGCTACTGCCTAGTGTCGGTGAGCACATAATTATGAAACCTACTTGTTTCCATACATTCTAGCTCGTATCCACAATGTTCCTTCGGCGAACAATGGAAGTAAGAAATTGCCCCATTAGACCACAACGAAAACAACGCAACAATAGGATTCTTAAGACGTATTTTAAACGGTTATTGTTTAGAGGCCGGTTGCCACCAAATTAACGTTGCAGCATCTATTCTCTCGCAGCAATCAAAGGAATGCGCAAAGCAAAACTTTTAAACGCAACAAACAAGCCACGAGACTCCTTAATTATTGCGTAAAAATGTGGTACGCCATCATGCACCTGGAAAGAAGCTTAACGATATTAGTGTCACCAGATGGCGCCAGGAGATTTTCTTTATATTTTTTCGTGGCGCCATCTAGTGACATTAGTATCGTTAACCTTTATAGGTTGCTCCCTGGTGCTCGTCGGGGGGCGTACCAGCTTTTTACTCAATAATTCAGAAGGGTCGTTGCTTGTTTGTTGTGTTTAAAGATATTTCTTTGTGCATTCCTTCTTGTTGCGAGCAGGCGCTTGGGGGGGGGGGGGGCCTATACAGCGCTCGATGGCTCTTGATGCTCCAAAATTTCAGGCGGTGGCAACCAACCTTTAAGAATTGTTGTTTAATTCCGAAGATCTCCTTCGGCGAACAAGAAAATGAAAGAATACCCCGTCACCTAACAACGACACGTTTTGTTTTATACCACACGCCATGGCTGTTTGCTGTGACGTGCACATCACGGTGACTGGGCTAGTCCAATCAGACGGCCAAACAGCCGTTCTCGCATTCGTCATTGGCTAACTCATGGTGACGTCACGGCAAACAGCCATTGCGCATGGTTTAGTTTTCGTAAGAATAGACCTATGGAGCGGCGCGATTACATTGTTGCACGGGCATTCACATTGTCAAGGTATTTGCAGTTCATTTGTTATCGCGAGCGGGAAATTCTTTAAAGGATAATGACCGAAAACCGAAGACATTATAAAACAATGTCACAAGGCGCACCAGCCGCGGGGGCATTGTTTTATAATGTCGCGAGGTTTCCGGTTGTTACCATTATAATGCCCATCGATCCTACAATAGAAAAACACTGGCGCCACTTCATGCCTCTTGTCACTGAACGGGAAATTCGTCTAAGAAGTACACAGACACGAGCACCAATTCGAGCCATAAGTTCAACAAATGAGGGCATAATGCCCAACAAAACAATGGTAATTTGTGACACAGTTTGTAGTCAACAATGGTTAAACAATGCTTTAACGATTGTTGAACATATTGGCCCCGTTTTGGGGCATTATAGGGCAGTGACATAACGTAGTATTATTGCATATAACTCTATGGTGGAGCCAGTAACTGGGATAGCCGCAAGGGGCACTGGAGGGAAAAAAGAAGGGCGTCTTACTGAAGCCAATGCTATTAGACTGGATTTTTTAAACCTACAACGCGCGATTTTTGCTGTTAAAGAAAGCAACGTTTTTTTAAGCCTAAGAAATCCGCTCTCAAAGCACTGTCTTGACTAGAAGTGCCGTTGTTTCCCCTTACATCTTAATCTAGTGCCCCTTGTAGTTATGCCCTCCAGATGCTATCTCGTAGGCAATATGACGTCACTTGACGCTGCCCTATACGAAAATGGAGGCAACATATTCAACAATCGTTAAAGCATTGCATAACCATTGGTATAGGTCACGATATCGCTCAAAATCTGCATTATAATCGGATAATACCCGTGGGCTATACCTAAACAATAGCCCGCGGGTGATCGCCCTTGGGCATTGTTTAGGAATGGCCGCGGTTTTCGGGCAATTCAGAAAATTGCATCTGTTTAAGTAATGTATGTTGTGCTTTAAGAATATTTTTCATTCGTAAAGCACAACAGCATTTAAACAGATGCAATTATCTGAATTGTACATTTGATTATTTAAGTTTAAGTTTAAAAAAATCATCAATTTTTACCCGTGTACATTTCAACAAGTAAAGTGCAACTTCCATCACACAAACAACCCTTTTTGTACGGCACACTTGACGTTTCTGTTCGTAATCTTTTATTTGCTATCACGAGTTACTAAATTATGGATAAACAGGGTAAACCTAAGAATATTAAAAAAAAAATACTTACTTGGTCTCGTTCCCTTGCTTGTAAGAACTTCGATAGAGACCCACAATACGTCCGGTCAGTGAACCGTTGAAGGCCAGAGTGAGGTATGCGTATCCAGGGGGTAGCGGCGAAGCCAATTTCACCACGAAATACTCGTTCTTCGGGTACAGGAACGTTTCCGACACTTTCACGTTCGATCCTTGCGAACTGTTGACCGCACCAACAGCACTCACGTCCAACTGAAACGCGTGCACCAGTAACACGTCCGTCTCTGTAGCAATGGTCAAGTTGACCGTAACTTCGCCTTGAAATGTCCCCTGTTCGATGTCCGGGTGAAGCAGAAGATCGTAGTGGTTCGGCTGGACGTTGCGTGGAAGCCGGGGATTCGACCACACGCCGTCGGGAATCGGCGAGTCCGTTGCCGGCTGCATTGTTGTCGTCATTGCTTTTGTTGCTATTGTTTTGTCATCTATGAGGTCGCACGATGAACCGTCCTTTCCGACATTTCCTCTCGACGCTAAGGTGATCACGAGCGCGACACATATCACACTAATGCCAGCTAAGGCGGCGAAAAGCAGTCGTTTTGTCCAAGCGTTCTTCATAGTTTCGTTGTTGTCGAAGACATAGTGAAAACCCTAAACAATGGGGGAAAAAAATCAGAATTAAAAAAAAGTACGTATATCTGAGTTAAAGCCTGTAGTAGACAGTTGATATCGTTCGTCTTGATGGAGGTACAGTTGGAAACCACCAGGAACATGTCGTACGCGGAATTTGGGCCATAATTTCCATTTAAATACTTGTAAAATTTACATATTTGGTTTCCGAATATCCTACGTCGTTTGAAAAATATACGTTATGGCAATAATGTGAGTTGTTTAGACGTTACGCCCCTAAGCGTGTAGTGTTAAGTGCTTCCATTGTTGAATGTCGTACGGTTGCATTGTTGTTGGTTTTTTTTAATCTCTCATATGGATTTAAACTAATAATTAACTACGCTGTGGTGTGACTGTTACTCATTTCACATAAAAATGCAAAGATTCACAGCAATACTAGGCCAAGTACGGCAACAAGTAAACAATGAAAATGGACGAGCGTGTTAATTCTTTTACCGGAAAAAGTTGAAATTGCCACAAAGTTGACTCGACTAACAATTTGTTGTGTGCGGTAATCCCAGCGGCATACAATAACTAACGTGTAGCCAAGGGGAGGAAGGGGAGGGAAGATGGCCGGGGCGTCAGTTACCATTAAGCTTATGATTACGCGTTAACTGAGCCTAATACGTAATTTTGTTGTTGTGGTGGTTTGGGATGGATTCGGAGTTAATTTTTGCCAAATGTTGCTAATAAGGGAGGGGCAGTATTTAATTCAACTGCGTATAGCAAATGTGAGGAAGGGAAGTGGAGGGACGGGTTGGAGAACAGGAAGGGGAAAGATGGTAGGGAGAGTATTAATTCACCTACCCATCCAAATTCAACTATGTGTAGCAAAGGGGAGGAAGGGAAGGGAGGTAAGATGGTAGGGAGAGTATTAATTCACCTACCCATCCAAATTCAACTACGTGTAGCAAAGGTGAGGAAAGGAATGGAGGGAAGATGGTAGGGAGAGGATTGGACGGAAGGGAGAGTATTAATTCACCTACCCATCCAAATTCAACTACGGGGAGGAAGGGAAGGGTGGGAAGATGGTAGGGAGAGGATTGGAGGAAAGGGAGAGTATTAATTCACCTGCCCATCCAAATTCAACTACGTGTAGCCAAGGGGAGGAAGGGGAGGGAAGATGGTAGGGAGAGGATTGGAGGGAAGG
>JAHWFP010170887.1:18115-29899 GCA_023313725.1 Lithobius niger
CCCTTCCTCCCCTTGGCTACACGTAGTTGAATTTGGATGGGTAGGGAGAGGATTGGAGGGAAGGGAGAGTATTAATTCACCTACCCATCCAAATTCAACTACGTGTAGCCAAGGGGAGGAAGGGGAGGGAAGATGGTAGGGAGAGGATTGGAGGGAAGGGAGAGTATTAATTCACCTACCCATCCAAATTCAACTACGTGTAGCCAAGGGGGAGAAGGGAAGGGAGGGAAGATGGTAGGGAGAGGATTGGAGGGAAGAGAGAGTATTAATTCACCTACCCATCCAAATTCAACTACGTGTAGCAAAGGGGAGGAAGGGAAGGGAAGGGAAGATGGTAGGGAGAGGATTGGAGAAAAGAAGGAGTATTAATTCAACTACCCATCCAAAATCAACTATTTGTAGCACGGGGGCCGGAAAAAAATCCCTGGAAAAAAATCCCCGGAAAAATAGTCCCCTGGAAAAAAAATCACAGTAAAATGGTCCCCCGGAAAATAAATCCCCAGAATAAAAAAAAAAACCAAAAATTTTAGTAAAAATCCTATATATTAATGAGAAATTCATACTTGCGAGAATGTTAGACTGTTTCTGCAGGTATTATCTGGAAGGGAATAAAAGAGTATTCTGCAAGATAATTAATTCTACCTCGTGTTCCACCACCAATCGTTCTGAGCCGCGACAGTTATTGAACGAGTAACCTTTTTTTTTTACTTTTGTGGAAAACTAACGTTAAAAATTACGCTGTGCAGGTTTTACTTAATAAATATATGCGAAAAATAACCTTTGTGATGTGAGTGGGTCAAGAATGCGCCACTTCGCAAAAACCAGCGTTTAAGCGAACTTAAAGCAAGGAAGGCATTTTGTTTCTCGAACCAAGGCTGACTGGAGTAGAAATTGCTTGTCGTTCTTCCAAACTTCATTCCAGTTCACACGGGTGCCAGGAAGCTGAAGACTCTTGGTACTGCTTTGGTAAAATAAGATTTTGGCGAAGTTAAATCGACAGGTTCTGATCAACCGGAACTAAACTCTGCCGTGTTTTTCTCCCAGACGGCCTTGTTCAAACGGTGAAATGCAAACCGAGTGTCACAACATGGTTATGCTTCGGACGTGTGCAGAATTCAGTTCTTCCTGGTGTTAAATTTATAGCCGCAGCGAGTGCAGCAGCGCGAGCAAGGCAGACAAACGTCATAGCCAATCACAGAAGTTATGACATTTACAGATAGTTTCTTTTTTATGTTCTTTTTAACTTTATAAGCTTACAGACTTGAGTTCATTAAATTTTAGATCAAAGGCAGTTTACATGTACTTCAGCGTTCTCATCAAAACTTACGCTACTAGGTACAATTACACAATTTTTTTTTTAATTACATTTTAATTCTCAGATTAAATTTCTCAGATGAAATTCTCGTGATTTTTTCCCGGAATTTATTTTCCGTGAGATCGTTTTTTCCACGGGATCTTTTTTTCCCGTAGGATTTTTTTTCCAGAGATTCTTTTTCCAGGGGTTTTTACTCCGGGGATTTATTTTTCGGGGGATTGTTTTTCCGTGGGATCTTGTTTCAGGGGACCATTTTACCAGGATTTTCTTTCCGAGGATTTTTTTTTCCAGGGATTTTTTTCCCGGGGAGAAAGGAAAGAAGATCGGACGGGTAGGGGGAAGGGTGGGAGAAAAGGGGGAGAGGGGAAGGAGAAGATTGGAGGAAAGGGGGAGTATTACAGGAAGAGAAATTACCCATCACAGTGAACATTAATTACCTTTCAAACCAAACACAAAACCCCTGGTGAAGTCGCGTACGACAGGTATTATTTGAATGAATATCGCCCAGACGAACGTTTTAATAACAACCAAGGGTAAAACAAAATACAAGTTTTTCAGTTTTTTTGTTAATGCGCTGTACGAACAGAGCGAAGGGACATTTAAACCGATGCTGATGTCCGTCTGTTTGTTCCCACGATAACTTTCGAATCCACCATCAGTTTCATTTCAAATTTTCCACTCTCATTCTATGCCCTTTTTCTAGTTTTAAGTTCGTAATTGGGCAAGGAGTATCGGGAGTTTCAACTTTCAAGTGTCAATGCTAATCAGACATCATGAATAAGATCATAATTCAGATCACTAATTGATGATTTAGGGAAATTCAGGATTAATTCTGGAAAATTATTCAGAAATTAATGTACAATTAAAGCCTTGACACATAAAACGAAAAACACGTGTATCACGTTTTCCAGTAGATGAAAACAACACAAAAAGTCGCTCAATACTCCATCCTTCTTTCTGCCCTCTTTTCTAAGCCCCCCCAACCCCCCAACCCCCGGTCCACAACGTTTGTGGGCCCTGGCCATAGCTTTTTGTCACAACTTTTGGACTCTGGCTAGAAAATGACGTCACTAAATCGAACTCGGGGTTGTACGAGTACAGCACCTTCGGCACTTCTGTCGTCGATCCTTCACATCAAGTATGGCCCCAAAGGTCTATTTCCTTACCATTAGTGAATCCCTTGGTAAAAATCCGTTTTAAAATGTGGCGTCTAGGAGATTTTCTGTTGAAAAATTGTTAACTGTATTACCTGCGGGACGCAAGTATATGATGCTTTGCGTGCTTACAATAACCATGACGTTTCATCTCTGTGTGTGCATGTACTAATTTGCTAATAATTACCATGAGATCAAAAATCTAAAAAACTAATGCGGTAAAAATTAAAATCAATTATTCCACTAGATCGTCGAAGCAAAATTATAAGACACTGGCCTAGAAAATTATAAATTGTGATGTTAAAATACGAGAACCATTCCGGTTTGAGACGACACGATTAATGTGTTCATGCCGGTTCGTCTATTAGACGTACTGCCAACTGAGACAGTAACTGCGTTCTTTGCTGCGAGGAACGCAGCTACTTTCTCAGTTGACTTTGGCGATGATGTATGCGCGGATGGCGATCAGCGCGTGGCTGTTATACGGCAGGCCAGGTGTACCTTTAATCTAACTTTAGCTCTTTGCGTAAGAGTAACTACACAACCATATGAAGTGGATGGAACACGTAAGAGAATTTTCCTGAAAACCCGAAATCGAGCCATCTTTACCACTCCTGCCAAAGGGGCGTCGGACGAAAGGCTAACTGGAAAATCTTCTAATGGGATAATTGTCTAATATCTACAAAAACAAAATCTGGAAAATCATCTAAACGGAATATCGTATAAAGGACAGTCGTATAATGGATAAACGTCTAACTGGACAATAACATACCTGCGGTATCTGATGTCATATGTATAGCCACAGCGAGCACGGCAGCGCAAGCGAGGCAGGGACATTAGATGATTTTCCAGTACACGAATTTCGTGTTAGACGATTTTCCGTTATACTGTTATACTGTAGGCTACACGTTCTTCCAGCTATGCGATTTTTCAGTTAGACGATTGCCCCTCGCCCTCTGCCAAATACTTATTAAACAAAACTATGAAACCTTTAAATGTGTCAACCTCATAGTCCAACAGAGAAGTCAGCTGCTGTAATTTCAAAGACTGCCACTTTAAGCCCCTGTCTGTACGTCAGGGAACACACAAGTAAACAAAAACTTAACTGCACGTATAAAGCAGAACCTTGCTGATGATAAAATCACCAATGCTTGTCTAACCACGAACCCGGATGAAACATGTGGTTTCGGTATAGAATGGCAATACAGAAAAGAGTTTAATGGATTTTTTAGTTTCCTAATAAAGATATAATTAAGTGGTCTTCCACCTGTTGGTTGCAGATCGTAAAGGAAGTATGGAAGTTAAAAATCACTGTCGTAATTAGGAATCTGCAAATAAAAATTTAAATTGCTGCCGACGAAACGAAGGTGCTGCAAACGGGGCGAGGGATAATCGTCTAACTGGAAAATCGCGTAATTGGAAGAACGTATACCGTATAACAGTATCGCGGAAAATCGTCTAACTGGAAATTCGTATAATGAAAAATTGTCTAACATGAAATTCGTATAGTGGAAAATCGTCTATCGCGCTCGCTGCGGCTACACATATAACATCAGAAACCGCAGTTATACGTTTATCCAGTTAGACGTTTATCCATTATACGATATTCCGTTTAAATGATTTTCCATTATATGATATTCCGTTTAGACGATTTTCCAGATTTCTTATTTATGCAGATATTAGGCAATTATCCCATTAGACGATTTCCCAGTTAGACTTTCGTCCGACGCCCTGCTGCAAACGACCGGATTAACAGTCTTGCCGCCTGTGTGTGAGCCTTCCAAAAAAAAAAAAGCTGTTTCTGTGTGGCAACCCAGAATTCTATCCCATCCCCTCAAACTGCTGCCTCCAATTAAAAAAATGTGACTGCTGCGTCTATAAAGATGAAAGTGGCGCTAAATGAAAGATAATTAAGTTACGCATTGGACAGGACTATTTCCATTGCTATAACGTGATATTTTTACCGTCAAATGCCTCACAAAAAAAGCCGGTTCTGTGTGGAAACCCAGAATTCCTTCCCCCCCCCCCCCCAACCACCTCAAACTGCTGTCTCCAATCATAAAAAAATGCGACTGCTGCCTCGTCCCTTTCTCTAGCTCTTCTCTTCTACATCATTAAAAACGTTGTGTGTGCGTGCTTGTCCCTCTACTCCTCTTGAACTAAGGCACCTACAAAGATGAGAGTATAGCGCCAAATGAAAGATAATTAAATTGCGCTTCGGATAGGCTTATTTTCATTGCTATAACTTGATATTTTTACCGTAAAATGCCAGAAATAAAGCCGGTTCTGTGTGGAAACCCAGAATTCCTCCCACCCACCTCAAACTGCTGTCTCCAATCACAAAAAATGCGACTGCTGCCCCTCCCTTTCTGTAGCTCTTCTCTTCTACGTCATTAAAAACTTTGTGTGTGCGTGCTTGTCTCTCTACTCCTCTTGAACTAAGGCACCTACAAAGATGAGAGTATAGCGCCAAATGAAAGATAATTAAATTGCGCTTTGGACAAGACTATTTTCATTGCTATAACTTGATTTTTTTGACGAATACGGGGGAAATTGCTCTGAAAACTACTCATGACGTGATGGCGATCAGGCAAACGAATCGGAAAGTATGAAAAAAACTTAACTGCATAAAGCGTGGATCGACGCCAATGGACTGAGCAAAGCGTTATACAAATTATAAACAAACACCCGTCGTCGCGTCCAGGGATTGCAGTGAAGAACAGTGTGCTATGAGGGGCGTTTGTTTACGTATATTGTCACTGCAGTTTCACTGGAACTTCGGAAGAAAGTCTAACTGGGAAATCGTCTAATGGGATAATTGTTTAATATTTGCATAAATAAAAAATCTGGAAAATCATCTAAACGGAATATCGTATAATGGAAAATCCTCTAAAATGAATATATTATAATGGAAAATCAGCTAAACGGAATATCGTATAATGTATAATATTATAATGGATAAACGTCTAACTGGATAAACATCCAACTGCGGTTTCAGATGTTATGTGTATAGCCGCAGCGAGCGCGGCAGCGCGAGCGAAGCAGGGACATTTAGACGATTTTCCATTATACGAATTTCGTGTTGGACTTTTTTCCATTATACGAAGTTCGTGTTAGACGATTTTCCATTATACGAATTTCATGTTAGACGATTTTCCGTTATACTGTTATACTGCATACATTCTTCCAATCATGTGATTTTTCAGTTAGATTACCCCTCGCCCCGTTTCAATCTTTTTCTAATTTTTAGTCACGTAGCAAACTTCTCTGGCAGCATTCTGTTTCCACGATAATTCTCAAAGTCATTATCTGATTTATTTAGAATATCCCTCACATCCTGATATGCTTCATGTTGGCGGCATGGCTTCGGCTGGGAGCGCGTCAAAACTACAGCAGCTGTAGCCTATGCCTTACACCCTATTTTTAGATTTAAATTCGTAAATCAGTGAAAGTGGAGTGATTTCGAGTTTTTTTTTGTTCAAGTGCTCGAAACTACTCAAACATCAAATAGTCGGGGAAATTAATCAGAAATAAATGGGCTACATACTAAAAAACTTGATACGTAAACAAACACCCGTCGTAGCTTCCGGGTAACTACAGTTGATCAGTGTGCATCCATCAAGACGAACAAAAATTCATCTTTTATCATGTGGTCGCGCACTGGTCGTCGCTGAATCCCCGGACGCCACGCCGGATGTTTGTTTACTGTTATTGTGGTTGTTACAGATGGTAAGTTAGGTCAGTTGCCTTCGCTAGAATTTCACCAGACAGGGTAAGGGATTTTACCAGGAAATGTTTTTGTCATTTGGCTTTTTTTTTTCTGTCGGGTTTTTTTCCGAATTTTTTTTCCTACGAACCTTTTACTGCCTAATAAACAATGACGGAACACAAACGGCACAACAACCTTTAAAAAGGAAAATTTTAAAGCATTTTACACAAACATGCAAGTGATTTGAAACAAATAGCAAGTTAGTCCTTATCGTTCTCAAAGCTAGAGCATTTTTTTTTTTAACTACGACAAAAAAATTCAAGGACTTTCAAGAACATAGCTAACAATTTCAAGGAATTCCAGGCCTTTGATTTTTTCTTAACAAATTCAAGCACTTTCAAGGACTTTAAGCGCTTGTGCGAACCGTGCACAAACTTTTTTTCAAAAGTTTTCAGCTGTTCAACACAATCATTCCCAACACCCTTTATAATTAGTAAACAAAAACGAACTCGTTTGATGCTTAAGGTAAGATTTCACTAATTCAAAGCCAAAACAGCAAAGGAACACAAATCAACCTTTCTGTATGGTTTCAGATACTGCAGTGTTGCTGTACTGTTTAGTCCACGTGCAACCTTAGCCATTTTTACCATTTTTACTTTTTCACACGATAGATCAGCTAATGATTTGTGCATTCTTGGCTAAACGACATCGCTGGAAAATGTTTAAAAACTAATCGTCTTTAGTGTAAAACAATCAATCTGGTCGTTTAGAGCTCCCTAACCCTTGAACCACTTGACCAATTAGAACAAGCCTTATATAAAGGGCACATCTACAGAGCAATACCTGTGAAATGATCTAAGAACCAGCTTTATATGACAAATAGTTTGATCTGTAGAGTGTAGCGTGCCAACAACAACAAGAAGCCAAAAATGAAAACCACGATTCCAGCTCAAGTCCAGATCTCCGAATGTGACAAATCAGAAATTAAGAAAAGTTGGGACACACGTTCGCCTAGTCCAACAAAGCTAACATACAGAATATGAGTGGGAAATATTGAAAGACAGCAGAGATATTAAGCTTCGGCGAAATTTCGGCTTTAACGTACGAGACCGAATTCAACCCTTACAGTAAAGGGGGGGGGGGGGGACGAGGCTTAATGGCGCGTCGACAGTAAAGGGTACCGCCTTTACTAATACCGACTGAAGGAAGTTATCTGTGCTGCATCTCACTGTTAATAAAAAAAATAATAACAATAATAAATCTAAATTAGGCAGCAGGCTAAGCCTTTAAAAACGAGCAACTTCCTTTGTACAGAACAAGCGAAATAAAATCAAAAATGCTGACATTGCAGGGCACTATCTTTACAGTAATTCCAAGAGCTCAAAGTTGACAGTTCTGCGTAAAAGCGTAGAGAAGGCAGAGTTGCAAAATTATTTACGATCTAGTTTGTTATGTAATCAGCATTAAATTCTAAGCCTCATGGAAGCTTAAACAACTTTAAAATAAACCTTGACAGCTGCATGCACTTAATAAACAGATTTACCCAACTTTGTAAAAATGTTTATCCAGCAAATGCTAGGTTCTGACGCAATCTGTGTTGGTTGGCAGCATGTTTTCAAAAACACGACTTTACTGTCTTTTTTTTTTTCTATTAATAGCTATAGTATTTATAGTTACTTTTACGGACTTTAGGCGTATTTGATTTCTCAGGAAAATATTGTTTTCGTTTGCAAACCACTAACCATTGGTTCATTTGCGGTTTCGGATTTCTAAGCAAAAGCTTGTTTCCGTATCCTCTATAGAGCAGTGACACGACGTAGTATTATTGTATATAACTCTATGCTGGAGCCTTAATGGGTTAGCTGCAAGGGGCACTGCAGAGAGAAACAGAAGGGCGTCATACTGAAGCCGAGGCTGTGAGGAGTGATTTCTTAGACCTAAAACGCGCGATTTTTGTTGTTAGAGAAAACAACGTTATTTTAAGCCTAAGAAATCTACTCTTCCTTTGTTTTTCCCTCCATTTTTATGTAGTGCACCTTGTAGTTATGCCCTCCAAAACCCATACTGGTGCCAATATAGCGGCAAATGTCACTGCTCTATACCAACCAAAGTTTTTCAGTATATTTATGGGACACCCTGTACAAATTGCTGGTTTCGGTGGTATATATTTACTTGGATCAGAGCTTTTTTGGATGCCCGTTTTATTGTGGGTCTGGTTCATAATCCCCACAATCAAAATCCCCACAACTCAATATCCCACACCAATACCTCCATAGGTATAGAATATCCCCACAATCCAAAATCCCTGCAGGTATAGAATCCACACAACTCAAAATCTCCACAGATACAGAATCCGCACAACCCAAAATCCTTACAAGTACAGAATCCCCACAACTCAAAATCTCCACAGGTACAGAATCCGCACAACCCAAAATCTCCACAGATACAGAATCCGCACAACCCAAAATCCCCACAAGTACAGAATCCCCACAACTCAAAATCTCAACAGATACAGAATCCGCACAACCCAAAATCCCCTCAAATACAGAATCCCCACAACTCAAAATCTCCACAGGTACACAATCCCTACAACCCAAAGTATCCACACGTACAGAATCCCTACAATCCCGAATCCCCAAGGGTGCAGAATCCCTTTTAAGTCTTTAAGCCAGAAAAAATTGTACAGTTTGGCTTCATTTTCAAACAATAAAACAATAAAAACAAATGAAGCCAACAGTACAGCTCATTTCCGCTTCTTTTAATATTAAAAAAAAATTGTTTACTAAGCTTTCACTCACTAAATAACTTCGCATTGCTTTAACCTATCGGTTTGGCTCCTTCACGGATAGAAGGTCTTATCGAGACCATTAAAATAGTATATTGGAATGTGAAAGGTGGTCAGTAATTGACAAAACGGTATTATTTAATAATAATAATAATAATAATGCTTTTATTGTACGTGTTGTTATGTACAGGCACGAAGTCTTACATAAGACTTGTGTGTGCAAGCAAAATACAAATATAAATATATGTAAATACAAAAAATACAAATAGAAATTATTATTAAAAATACAATTACATGTTAACAAATTCCATTAAATTTCAATGTTTTTTTTCTGTTGTTATATTAATTTCATTATATTAAATTTAAAATTATTTAAAATTATTATATTTAATGAAAGTAATAATAATAATAATAATAATAATAAAAATAATAATAATAATAATAATAATAATGAGGGAGTAGCCTTCCTAAGAAATATATCACCATCAGTTTAAAAGCATGAAAGGGATTCTGTACCCTCGGGGTTTGGGGATTATTGGGATTCTGTACCTGTGGGGATTCTGGGTTGTGGTCATTGTGTGACTGTGTGGGTTTTGAATTGTGGGGATTTTGAGTTTTTGGAATTCTGTACCTGTGGGAATTTGAGCTGTGGGCCAGGATTCTGTGCATGTGGGGATTTGGGGCTGAGGGGGTTTTGTACCCGAGGGGATATTAAGTCGTGGGAATTTTAATTGAGGGATTATGAACAACTCCCGTTTATTGTTGGCTGCAGGTAAGTCCTCGCATGTTGTTATTATTAGTGGTGTCCCTCAGGGTAAGATCTTGGGTCCGTTTTTTTTCCATTTTGTTTATAAGCGACCTTGCTTTCAACCAGGAGAGTGCTAACTTTGAAAAATTTTATGATGTTAATTTTGTTGGTGCTCTTTAATTAGTTTCAATGATTATTTTTTGAAACTAAAGCCTGCTACTGCAGGTATTTCTTGTTGGCTAGAGCATGTCACTGCCCCCTTTAACTACCAAATGCAGTGTCTTCCATAATTGGATCTAAAAATGGGGCCTTATGCTATTTTCTTTCTGGGCAAACTCTCCGAGTTGTTGACGAATTTAAGAACCATGATGGACCATGACTAAAACTTCGTCCGTCGCCTTCTTCAACTCCGGAACGGTACCCGATAGAAACAAATTGTTTTCACCATTCGATTCAACTACCAAAAGCCGAAAGTATGAACTGGAACTTATGAACCGAAAGTATATAAGCCCAAAAGGCAACGTAAATAGGTTTGCCTCTGTATTTATTTAACTCTTATTGAGCCTCTGGCTTTTCTGTCCTTAATCCTTATTTCACGTTTAAGTGTTCCATTCGTTTCACTTTGAGTGTGGCGCGGCAGAAAAGCGTCCCTCCTGTGGCGAATGGCTCTATGTTTGTATGTATTGCACGTGTTGAATGCTGCCTATGAACGTTCCCTTTTGGCCGTGTCAGTATGGCTGAGCGGTAACACCTCGGCCGTTGGTTTCAAAGGTTGTGGGGTCGATTCCCTGCTCAGGCAGTCTGACATATAGGTCCAAAGGCAACGTAAATAGGTTCGCATCTGCATTGACTTATAATTAGTATGAACTGGAAGTAGCTGCGGCCCTTAAACGAACCCATCATCTGTGAAATGAATAGAGAAAAACGCTTTTCACCATTGGATTCAGCGTCCAAAAATAATTAGTCTGATATATAAAAAAGAATAAATACCCCCAAAAAAAAATTTTTTAAATACAGGAAGTGTGAAGCGGAAGTAGTCCACAAGTGGCCAGAAGTGGCCGACAAGTGAGTCCATCATCTTTGTAACGGTACCGGATAGAACAAACGGTTTTCACCGTTGGATTCAGCGTCCAAAAATTAGTTTAAAGGAATTTAAAAAAAAAACCGATAGTATGAACCGGAAGTAGCCCACAAGTGAGCCCCACCATCTAAGGATCTGTACCAGATAGAGAAAAACTATTTTCACCATGATTAGATTCAGCGTCCAAAAATTAAAAAAAAAAATGAATTTTAAATAACCGGAAGTGTGAAGCGTATGTGACCCGGAAGTGACGGAAGCGTACAGAAGATCGGATGTTTGCTTCTTTGAGACATCACTACATATTTCGACACCAAAACGGTGAAGGACGCTGGATTCAAGAACGTATAAGACGTCATCTCGATTAAGGCGTTACCGAACTGTGTTAGGGAATGGCGTTATTAGTTTTAGACATGTTCGGATTGACTACTGCGTGTTGACATTATTTTACTGGTGTGTTTACAGATATTTTTATTTGGATAAAATGCCATATTTTTTTCACGCCACTGTGACCGTTTCATTAAAGGGACACCCGGCCTGCCTTATAACATTCCGCGTGTCAAATTACAGCTGCGCGCAGAACATCATCCGAGCAATTACAGTGCCAAGGTCGGCTGGGATGGTAGCTGCGTTCCTCGCATAGCTGCCGTCTCGGTTGGGTTTGTGAATAGTACACGAGACAGAATCAAGTCAACGATTGTGTCGTCACAAACCGGAATGATTCTCGTATATATTTAAAAATCACAATTTTTAATTTTCTAGGCTAGTGTCTTGTAATTTTGCTTCGGCGATCTATTGGAATAATTAATTTTAATTTTTACCGCATTAGTCTATTAGATTTTAGATCTCATGGTAATTTTTAGAAAATTAGTAGATGTACACGCAGAGATGAAACGTAATGATTATTGTACGCGCGCAATGCATAATTTAGTGACGGATCGTTAGTAAATAAACTTCCATTGTATTCAACAGAAAATCTCCTAGACGCCACATTT
>JAHWFP010170887.1:33247-56815 GCA_023313725.1 Lithobius niger
ATTGATATTTTTATTAGTTGTAACTGTATAAATTATGGATGGGTTGATCGTAAATTTTGTATGTATCGTCTTTACAAGCTTTTAAATGAACTTAACGCCATTATTTGGTAATAAACTATTATTACTGTTAATATTTACCAATATCCAAAGAAGACCGACTATTTCTGAGAAAAGTGTTCGGCAATAAAATGCAGTCCAAAATGAAGTCAATGTCACGAACGTTCTATAAACAAGATAGCTGCTCCTCATAGGCGAAACGTACTTCACCGATGGTGTTTAGGAATTTGCTGAAATAAAACAAACTTTTTGGCAACTTTGCCAGTTTTACGGGGTGTCCGTTATTCAGTATCCTTCTATACGTTTATTAAATAAATACAAAAAAAAACCAAATAAGCATAACGAAAGTGAGGCACTAAGATTCGCGAAAAGTCGGACAGTTTGGTACAAGATGGGGTGGGTTTTAGGAAAGGGGTGGAGAATCGCTGAAGGGGACCCTTACGTTTTATCCGGATAACTTTAATCCGGCCCTGGCATTAGACTACAATGAGGTGAACTCCCGTTTCGCCAAATCCCGTTTCACCCAAAAGTAAATTTATTAAAAGTTTTTGCGTAAAGGGCAAATCCCGTTTCGCCAAAACTACAGTAATTTGACAAAATTTTACGTACACGAAATTTAATTCCTTATTTCTATGTAATGCGGATTTAAAAGGCAAACATTTAACAGAGACAAGCAGTGGTAGACTAAGACCAATTGATTAATTCGCGTTTTGAAAACGGGCAATACAGACAAAAAACGTGTACTTAAAATATTGTTCAGAATGCTTGGTCGCCACTACGTCAATGCCAAGGTTCTCTTTTAAGAATAGTTTGTTATACACGTGATGGTTACCCTTTCCCAAACGGGAATTCACGTTTCGCAGAATCAAAATATTTTTTTTTTTAATTTTACATTGTAGAAGTTAAGGACGCATGCCTCATTGAAAGGAATTTGTGAGTATAGTTGCGGTTTCTGATGGTATGTGTTTAGCCGCAGCGAGCGCGGCAGGGCGAACGAGGGACGCGATTTGAAATAAAAAATATGCAAAATGGAATTCTGCAAAACGGGTGTTTGTCGATAAATGTCTGACCATTACACGGGAGTCGTGTTTTAAATTTCGTGTGCCTAAAATTTATTGACGCTCTTTCGCGAAACGGAATTTGGCGAAACGGGACGTGACCGACTACATACCAAAAAAAACCAACTATTAATTATTTTAAAAAGAGAAGGTTATTTAATGTTCTAATTGAGCCGGTTTGGCTTTCCGCCCTGTTTACACCCAATTTCACGCTTAATTTGTATTGAGGTGCCCAGCAATAGCCCCTTCAATGACGATAGGAAAGTTTTCGCAATGAATACATGTGTGTGTTAAATGCTGCCTATGGCCATGTCCTTTTTTGAGAGGCCGTGTCAGTATGGCTGAGCACTAGGACTTCAGCCTTTGGTCGATCTCGAAGGTCGAGGGTTCAATTCCCTCTTAGGTTGTCTGACATTTAAGTCCAGAAGGCAACAGAAATCGGATTACATCTGTACTAATTTAATTTTTTATTGCGCCAGTTTCCGTACAGTGTAGATTAAATTAGAATGCAATTTCCGAGAATTTTGACACCACAGCTGATAAGACATAATTGATTGCTTCGTTATGTAGGTTCTCGATTAAAGGGACAACCGGCCTGCCTTATAACATTCCGCGTGCCAAATTACAGCTACGCGCAGATCGTCATCCGAGCAATTACAGTGCCAACGTCGGCTGGGGTGGTAGCTGCGTTCCTCGCATAGCTGCTGTCTCGGTTGGCTTTGGGAATAGTACTCGAGACAGAATCAAGTCAACGATTGTGTCGTTACAAACCGGAATGATTCTCGTATTTTAAAATCACAATTTATAATTTCCTAGGCTAGTGTCTTATAATTTTGCTTCGGCGATCTATTGGAATATTTAATTTTATTTTTTACCGCATAAGTCTATTAGATTTTAGATCTCATGGTAATTATTAGAAAATTAGTAGATGTACACACAGAGATGAAACGTCGTGATTATTGTACGCGCGCAATGCATCATATACTTACAGGTCGTTCTTAAATATAGTTAACAATATTCCACAGAAAATCTCCTAGACGCCACATTTTAAAACAGTTTTTTTTAGCAAGGGAAAGACTAATGGTAAGTAAATAGACCTTTGAGGCCGTACTTGATGTGGTGGATCGAGAAAAATGGCGCTGGGAGGTATATCCCTTTAATGTCTTTTTTTTTTACGTTAGTAAAAGTTCATACCAGTTTGCTTGTAATTGATGTGAATCAGGTGCACAGCTAAACATACACACACCTATTTTTTTTGTTAAAGGGCAATTACATCCATTTTAACATGCATGCTTTACTTTTGGATCAGTTACACCATAACTAAACACAAGAATTGCGGTAACAATACACTGCTTCACCAAAACACGACACGGACACCGCCATTGTTTTGCTGGAACGCGCAGAAATTAATGCCGACAGATGTCACTCTTCGATTTCGACTCGCAGCCGATTGAGATAGCTCTATTGGCTGTGAGAGCTCAAGCGTCCGACGGCCTTAGCTGGCCACTACAACTGTTGGCCAGCTAAGGCCGTCAGACGCTCGAGCTCTCACACCCAATAGAGCTATCTCAATCGGCTGCGAGTGGAAATCGAAGAGTGACATCAGTCGGCATTAATTTGTGCGCGTTCCAGCAAAACAATTGCGGTCTCCATTCCGTGGTTTGGTGATGCAATAATTAAATGGTTGTATCGGACGTTCGTAACGTATTCTTACCGCAATTCTTGCGTTTAGTTACTGTGTAAATGATCCAATAGTAAAGCATGCATGTCAAAATGGACGTATTTGCCCTTTAAACTTTGCAGTATTCATCAAACATGTTGTCTCCTTTCCGTTCATCACCTTCTTGGTAAAACACGACGACGATTAGTTCTTTTACTGTTTTTCACCACGGTTGGCACGTTTTGACAAGTGACAGGTTTTATCCGTCTTTTACCATGTTTTTAACCATGGTTTTAACCGTCACTTCTAAAAGGTTTTTTTTTTTTTTTGACATTTCAATATTTTGACATGTCCAAAAACTGTTAAAATTATTCATTTTAGCAACACAACAACAAAATGTAAATAAATAAATAAATAAGAAAATAGAACGTTTACAACCTGCTTACCGGAAACAATTGACTAATTTTGTAAAGCCATTATGCCACAGCATGTTTTTTTTTTTTTTTAGCAATTAGGTCTAGTCAGAGACTCCTTCGAAATTGATTCACATTTTTTGAGAAACCATCATTACATTCAAAATTCAGTGCTTTTCGTATTTTTATTTCATGTTTAAAGAGTTCACTTATAGCTGTAATCTCTAATACCGCTGTCTACCACATTGATTACATGGGGGCAGTTCAATCTTGCTGTTATTTGTTTTCGACACTTTTTGACGGTTTTCAACTGGTTTTTGTTTTCAGTTTTCCACTGTTTTCCCCTCTTTTGCACGGATTTCCACTGTTTTCCACATCAAAATTGGTTTATGACGTCAGAAACCCAACCATGTTTTTTTTTCGATGTAATACGGCGCGTGCACACACAGTGATTATCTAACCGCCGTTCAAAATAAAATGGTAAAAAAAAAAAAATAACATTTGAATGAAGTAGTAAGCTTTAACGTGGACTAAAAACTACAACGCCCAACCATATTTTTCATCGATGTAATACAACGCATGCACACACGGTGATTATCTAAAAGCCGTTAAAAAGTAAAAAAGGCAAACAAAATAATACAAAAAAAGATTTGAATGAAGCAATAACGTTTCACGTGGACTAAACACTACAACAACACTCTAAAATGTAAAAGTTTCTTCATGTTCCTTTCCTGCTTATTCTCTTATGCTTTAACTATCAAACAAGTTCGTTTTTGTTTTCTAATCTTTAGAAAAATCTTCGTTTTTTTTTATACTTAAAAACAACACTTTGGCCCTACTTACCTAACTCCGTTCACGTTGCTAACTAATCCCTTCTGTAATTAATCCTACAACTAATCCTCCGTAACTTCACTGCACCATCACCACGAGTTACACGTGTGCTTACCCAAGAACTCAACTTTGGCCAAGCGGCCCACGTTGGCCTATTGCCGGGACGGGACGTTTCCGTGTGACGTCATAGCAATTCGTGTAAAAGCTACGATTCCAGCAAAACAATTACCAACTCTTAAGTTTTGTTGACAGCTCGATGCGGCGCCGTAGCTACACTAGCGCCGTGTTCATCATCTGGTGGAAAACAAAATAAATAGAACGAACGTGTTTGCGCATGCTCTGCTTCTACATCACGACTACAGCGCCAATATAACCATACTAGCGGCGAACTTACGGGTCATTGCCGCTGATCTCTACGAACAAACTGGCCGGCAATTCCAGCGCCCAAGGCCACTACGCATTCAAGTTCTAACGCTAATATGAATGTATGGCCAGCCTTGCCAAAGGCAACGTTTTGTAGCTTTGGTATTTCCAGTGACCGAATCTTCGCCGTAGTGGACCAGCCCGCCCCTTCCGTTGAATTTTATTTTTTTGCAGTTTTTTGTGATTTTGTCGTTTTTTCAGTTCGGTCCAGTCGTTCCTGGTCGTAACTAGCCGACGAAAGCAGAACGGTTCTCGTGCCAAATTGAGCAAACTACCGCAGTCTGTGATAATGATCATTGGTTTGTCTAATGGCGCTGTTGGAGCGGATCGCCATGCTGGCATACATTGTGTGTCGTTGCATAATCCCACTAACTGTCCCACAGCAAAATAAACAAATACAAAAGCCAAAATATACAGCAGAAAGCACGCAACGACTGGCTCCGTAAAGAATACATTATACCAATAAGGGACCGGTCATTATGTATCTTCCGGGAGCCGTAGAATAAAAAAAAATAGGGAGGGAAGGACATGAATTTTTTTGACCCTCTCGAGGGTCAAAGAAGGGGCGATTACTAAATACAGATGCAAACCTATTTACGTTGCCTTTTGGACTTATATGTCAGACTGCCTGAGCAGGGAATCGAACCCAGGACCTTTGAAACCAATAAATAGGTTTGCATCTGTATTTAGTTATTTCTTGTGAGCCTTTGGCTTTCCCGTCTTTAATTTAAAGAAGGTGTGATCACAGAAAAAATTGACCAAACTGGAAGAAAAAGTCATTTTTGGACCTAAAAAATGACGCTTTCAGCAGTCAAATTCCCCAAAACGCCCCTAGCTTCTGGGGGAAAGAGGCCGGGGGGGGGGGGCACCATGATGTGAGTATTTACAAGGTTTTGAAGCCAGTACTTCAAGTACCAGTACTAAAGTATAGTTTTTTCAATAAACTATCTTGAAAAACCTCGCCTCCTGGTTTCTTGTCTGCTTCTATATTTCAGGTGCTGACTGTGTTACGGATAAGGGCTGTAACTAAACTGCCTTATTCCGTAAAAGCAGTTATTGAAATATGAAATACAGTGGAGACTGGAAAAGGGCTCGCGTCGTGACGTCACTAGGACTATTTTCCAGTGACGTCACGTCCCACTCGAGTCGTTTATACGGACGGGTCAGTCGTATCACTTATTAGCGTCAGGCCGGAAGTCCAAGAACGTCAGTCGAGTAACCATGATTTTCGATGAGAACAAGTGCCCGCAAATTGTAGGTTTTGTTATTGAACAGTTTGTGATGAAATCGTTTGCATAATTATGAAGCGTTCTGGGTCCTTGATCAAGAAAGTTTCCCAATGTAGTGCGTACATCAGATTTATCGACATCATTAAGGACATATGACCTGCGTGTGTGTTTGTGTGTTTGTACCGCTACTCCTCTGGAACCAAAGCACATACAAAGATGGGAGTAAGACCAAACGAAAGATAATTAAATTGCGCTCAGTATAGGCCTATTTTCATCGCTGTAACTGGATATTATCACCTTCAAATACGCGAAAGAACCTGAAAAAATAACGTCAAAGTTTTTTTTTAACCCTCTTGATGTTTGTTCATGACGTCATAGTTTGTCCATGCAAACCTCCCCGAGCGAAGAGAGATGATCTGGAAAAGGCTACACGGAAAAAATAACCTAAAATGACGACGTATTTTGTAACACACCACATGTACATCTTAAAATTGGTTTCGTATTAACTGACTTGACGCATGGAAAAATCAAAACAATAGATTTGGTCTTAAAACTGTGTCAAACATTCGTGGTTCTGAAGCTCGGTGGTGCGTGGATTGAGAGAGCAGTGCGAGCGATACCCACGTAAAGAAAATTTTTTCAATGTGTGTCTCGCTTTCCTCTCCAAAAGATGCCAGACAATTTTAAAGCGACAACGAAAATTCAATACTTACTAGGCAAAACGAATGCAGCGAGTACAACCAGTACGACGATAATCATCATGGACTTCATATCACTAAGATAAAAAGCATAAAATTAGAATTCCTGCAGCACATCCATGCTCCGAGCCAAAATGCTGTTTTTTTGACTCTTTGCGGGGTGTTTTCAGGCTGTCACTGCAGCACCCTCCAAAGAGTTTGCGAGCACCTCTGGTTACTTGAAAACGCCACAAGTACCTGTTTCGGTGAGCAAGGTGCTTCAAACTCCTTTACGGAGGCTGTGATAGTTACAGCCTAAAAACACTCCTAAAGAGCTGAAAACTCACTATTTTATCACGGAGTGCAGACTGGTAAAGTTCAACATTGTTCGAGACAGGCTGGCTTCACATTTGACCTTATTACTTTGTTGTTTCGTCAGCTATTTAGACCTTCTAAAACTACAACCCGAACCCAACAAACTCAACGGAGCGTCCTAAAGAGCGGACGTGACGTCACGCCTTCACGTGACTGATGGGTTTGCAAGGGATTGTGGGAGACATCAGCAACAACAACAACAACTCGAAGGGCTGGTTGATTTCCATAAGGGATTGTGTGTGGTTTTGGAAGGTACCGATTCTCTTAGGGACCGGTCAGGGGCGAGAAAATGTTAGGGCCACTAAAAATTAATTAAGTGGTTCTCGGGAGCGCACGCGTGGTTTTTATTCTTAGCGCATGAAACGTTTTTTATGATATTGTATAAAAAAAAAAACTACCAATCACGCATTATCACTTTCACCAAACATTACCTGGAGCCGATGACCACATGAGCTCTTTGCTCCATTCACGTGATCGCCTAGAAACGGATCTAAGGATCGTTCAGAGACATGTCACAACTAAAAACTTGGATCTAAGGAATGACATTTGATCAAATGTGCAACTTTTGCACGCTGATTCTAGCATTAAAGCTTAGAAATTGTATTTGACAACAAAATGTAAGCTATGGTTTCGTTTTCTTTGAATAAAAAAAAAAAACCCATCGCCCGTATCTGAAAAATCACGAATAAAATGTAAAAAAAAAAAAAAAAACACGGCCCGCTCGCATCAATCTTTTTTAGTACCGCTCACGAGAACCACTTAATTAATTTTTAGCGGCCTATAGTGTCCGCGGCCTATCTTGAGTTCTCCGCAGAACGAACACAGATAATCGATTGTACGTTTTCAGTAGCAGAGTGCCTTGTTGATATCCAAGATGGTTAAAAAAACAATGGCGGCCATCGATGAAAGCCAACCCCTTTCAGGAAGATGTAGCCGCTCACAAAATACTTGCAGGGCTCAAGATACGCAGTGCACACAATAAGGGTTCGTTGATTTTTCCAGCCCTTTTGAAATTTAGGCTTTGTCAAGGTGTTGTTGGAGGGTAGAAATAAAACCGACCGAACAAGGAAAAATAGTTCTTTTTCTAGGCCTAAGAAAATAGCACTTGCAATAGCCAAAATTTCTGAAAACGCCTTGCCTGCTTTACTGGAATAATCGTTTCCCCCAAACCCACCCCCAACCTTCATTTATATAAGTGTTTACAAGGATTTTGAGTTGTCAGTTTCAGCGTTAACTGTTGCATAGTTCTTCCCGAGTACTCTCTCAAAAACTCGAGGCTCCATGGGGGATTCTTCACCTTGGAAATGTTGACTTGCATGAACTGGAGGCATGGACTGGACGTGGACACATGGAATATCTTAATTGTGCTAATATGCATGTAGTAGGTGTCTATACCCGTTACAAATAACGGGAATTTATAGGTGTACAAGTCCATGAATTTATTGCGCCAAATATTGATTGTGTGATATGAAAACGCAAATCACGTTATTCAACATATTTTACTGTTTAAAATTTGGTTTCAGCGACATCGCCTAAAATTATCCCGAGTTGCAGTTGTCCTTGCCTATTTTTGCCGCCGCGGCAACGAAAACATTTGACTTATTTACGTATGAATATGTATAGTGCAAACCTTTTTTTTATTGAGCACAACTCTTCTTTAAACTTCATAATTATTATTTGCAACGCGCAATAATACTCTTGTCATTAAATTGGTTTGCATACAGCTTCTTGGTTTTGCACCTATAGCTGCAACAAATGAAGAAATCAAGAATCCGGCTTTCTTGGACGCCTGGCCTTGCAATCCGAGCGCCTCAAAATCTGTAGTGGTTACGGGCTTCATCTGCTAAGCCGTCTGGCCGTTTGAAGTCGTGATATCAAACGCCCAGGTCTTTTGACAAGCTCCTACCGAGCAATACTCCAAAGGCTAAATGAAAAGTCATGAACAACATATATGTATACATATTTTAGGGAGCACGAACTGAAACTGGGTTATCTGCCCCACAACCATGAGGGGGACAATTAAGCTGAAGAAATTCAACCAGCAAACCCATGATCTTTGACATGCCACAATCGACAAACGCATGAGGCACCACAGGGAACGTATTGTGCTTCCAACAATGAACAATGTTGGGATAGAGTGCTTTTGCACGGAGCACAACAATACCAGCAAGAAATGAAGAATTGTTCCTCTTTCGTTGCTGAATAAAACGAGTTACTTCGCGACAAAGACAGAAGCATACGTAATCACAAACTGCTAAAGCAAAAAATGACCGACTTACGTATTTTCTTCTCGTAATTACATCACGGTGTTGGCTAATCGCAGTTCCACTCTTGTTAAACGATTCTACTTCTGTTAATTTGCATACTAAACTATGGGCTTTTAATGTGTATGCGGACCCAATCCTCGAAAACGCAAGTCAAGTTTGGGCACCAGCTTTACTTAAGGGTATTGATCAAATGACCATCTCGAATCTGGCCAAAGGCGCTTCACAAAATCTCTACCAGTCATGAGAAATTTTCCCTGCGATCAGCGGCTGAAAATTCTACAGTTGGATTCTTTAGAACTCCGCAGACTAAAGGCAAACCTTCCTCTGACGGTCCATAATCTTCTCCCAATAACCATACCTTTTTTGAGGTTAGTAACGCGACAATAACTAGCAATCACGGACTTAAGCTGGTAACCCCAAAATTTAAATTAAACTGTAGGAAGTAATTTTTTGAGTGTTCGAATTGTTCCTGTCTGAAACTCCCTGAGCAATTACTTTCCACCCCGTCGGTAAATAATTTCAAGAGGCGCTTGAACGTGTGGTGCCTGAAACGACGCCTTTTGCGTCCCATTCTATGCCCGTAAGTGGGAATAGTCTGCATTTTTGTGTGTTTTTTTTTTTTTTTATATTTGACGACAGTCAATTTTGGCTTGAACTGATAATGTAAAATTTGAAATTTGTGCCACAGTCTTGCGGTAACTGTCCTGCTTAATTTTCGGTAAGTGTTTCTTGCCGTTTTGCTGTTTCTTGGCAAATAAATGTATTATTATTATTTAATGCACGGTGGTGACATCACGCTAATACATCCCCATGCTAAAAGTGTAGTCGTTATATACGGTTAATCTGAAAACCCACACACGTCACAGTGCGTTAATTTTGATAACCCACACTTTTTTGATAATCTAACAGTGCCTTTTTACGGGGGTCTACACAACCCCTGCTTCACCATGTGACATATGACCCGACTTTATAAAATAACCCTACACAACACAAATGCAACCAGCATAAACAGGCACATTTACAACCTGCGACATTTTTCTTTATAGCCTAACACGAAAAAAAAAATGGCCCAACCCTCTTTCGTTCCAACGGTACGAAAACTAGGCTACTGACACTTTGAAATACACCTAAAAACCTACGAGACTCAAGCGAATAGCGCATTTTATATACTCATCTTATTTAAACTATTAAAAATACAAAAAAATACAGTTTTACCTTAAACACAAACATCGTTATTACGCAGCGGCTCTCCCCTTCGGTCGGCCTTCATACACAGGAAGCTTCCAACCCCGTTTCTAAACCGGAACTTCCATTCAAGAATTTACATAAATCGCATGTAAAAAAAATTTTAATTCTTGAAACAAGTCTTTAAAAAACTCTAATAACACGACAAATTAGCTCGACGTCACACCTTAGCATTAAAATACATATCCGTGACTCCTAGTCGATTTCACGGTTATATCTGCTCGCAAGCTCGAACGGCTAGTCCACTATCTCGGGGGTGAAAGGGGGCTTTGCCCACTCGTGTTTCCCTCCACCGCCTCGCTATTGGACTAGCCGTTTCTCGCTCGCTCGCAATTATAACCGTTAAATCGACTAGGACCCACGGATATCTCTTACCAAATAAATGGATTGTATCAACTTGGACCAAAAAACATCCAAAACAAAACTTGTTCTGAACAAATTTTTTTACCCTATAAGGTTCGAATCGCTTTTCACCGCTCACTGTTTAGCATTAAAAAAAAATGGCTTTTCACTTACCAGATTCTTGAAATATCGGCGATTTATGGCCGACCACGAAGCAGTGGAGTTGTTGTACTTTGTAGTTCGAAGCTATGTGTTTAATACCGTTTGCATCTAGAGTAATGGGCATGGCGTATCGTCAGTGCCTGCTGAACACTTGTCCAAACATTTCTAATGCCGTGAAACTGTATGATTATTCAAACTGTATATTACTGAAAATATAAATTACAGCATTTGGTAATGGAAGCGCTGTTGTGTCTCTATCATTTTTCATGCTAAACAGACTGTTCGCCTCCTGTTACAGAGCCAGAACGTGAGTCATTAGTAAACACCTAGGAATTTTCACCGTAAGAACAGCTGTAATGCATGCCTGACAAACTTATAGAAGTGAACATTTAAAATGGGAGGACAAATTAATTGCGCAGCAGCGAAATGGTTAAAATTCCCTGCGAAGCTTTTGTATAGTAGCAGGAGTTTCATAAAGGAGACCCCCGTAGAGCTCGAAGGAGTGGCCATGATAATAATTATCGCATGTTCCATCCAGTGTCGGATTGGGTCACCGGGAATCCCCGGGGAGGCCCCGACTACAGGAGGCCCTTGCTTAAAAATAATTTTCTTTTAAAATTTGAACTGAATTCGTATGAAAATTACGTTTCTTAAGTTATAGTAATAATAATATTTGTTGCGATATCAACTGGTCTGGCAAGGACTGGGGAGTCACTAACAGCCAGCCACAATTACATGTAAATACAGTGTACATAAAACGGCCAAGGAATGATGATGGTAAGAGGTTTGGGGACAAGAATGCCTTACCACCAAGGTTAGACCTGCCAGGGACTCAAAGGCACCCGATGGCATCGCCAAACGTGCAGGACATGGGAAGGGTGTGAAAAGTGTTAAAGGGTCCAAAATAATTGTGGGAACATCTTTCAATTTCATGCTGAGTTCTTTAAAATACGCTAGCTTATAGTGTTCCGCCCCATACAACCCTTTCCTATCCCCCCCCCCCCCCACCACCACCACCACCACCACCACACTGCAGGAGGCCCTTGTTACAAAGAAATTTTATTTTGGAAAAATTTGAAGCGAATCCCTACGAAAATTGCGTCTGCAAGTTGCAGGAAGATTCAAGCTGAGTTCTTGAAAAAACGCTAGCTGAAGGGTTCTGTCCCGGACACTTCCCCTTCACCCCTTAACACATTACAGAAGACCCTTGTTTAAAAATTAATTTTTTTGGGAGGGTGGGGGGTGGGAAGATGTTTAATGAATTCTTACGAAAACTGCGTTGAGTTGGTGGAAAAGTTTCAAATTATGCAGATTACTTAAAAATACACTATAGTGTCCGCGGCCTATCTTCAGTTCGCCCCAGAACGAACACAGATAACAGATTGAATATTTTTGGTAGCAGAGTGCCTTGTTGATATCCAAGATGGTTACAAAAACAATGGCGGCTGTTGATTAAAGCCGCTCCGTCCAGGAAGACGTAGCCGCTCATAAAATATCTGCAGGACTCAAGATGCGCTGCACACACAATAGCAGGTTGAACAACCCCCCCCCCCCCCCCCCAGTCATCGTGAGGCCACTGCAGTACATTCCCGGGGAGACACGATACCGCCCAATCTGACCCTGGCGCCATATCTCGTTGTGGGTAGCAGCCAGATGTGGAACGACTCGTCGTTAGGGTTCGAAATTCGAAATGTAATGGTGCGAAAAAGTTGCCATTTAGCATCATTACTACACCAAACAAATTTCATCATTCTGAGGTCATGTCTTGAGATGTCCACAAAGGCCTTCAAAGTTTCACATTGTACATTACGTCAATGTGTAGAACGGTAAACAAAAAAGGCAAAAATGATGATTTGATCGGTTTAAAGTTTAATTTTAACACTATCTCATTTGATATTCTCAGAAACCATGTAAACAACTTATGCTGTAAATTTTTGTTCAAAACTACAGTATAGGTGCAATATTTAACATCAAAGATAGGCCAAAATAGCCATTTCTGCCTATTTTGGCCCATAACCTAATTATTACTATTCTAGAAAGATAAAAAAAAAAAAACCTTGAAATTGTCGTTACCTTTTTATAGTTTCTGATATTATCATATGAGACAATGTTAAAATTAAATTTTAAACCAATCAAATCATCATTTTTGCCTTTTTCGCCATTCCGCCCATTGACGTGAATGTTAAACTTTGAAGACCATTGTGGAACCTCAAGGCGTCAGGACCTCAGAATGGTGAATTTTTGGGCGTGTAACAGTGATGCTAAACGGCAACGTTTCCACTCTGTGACATTTCGAATTTCGAAAATTTCGTTTTTCACTCCACCCTACTGTTTTCTAGGATAACTCACGTTAAAAATACACTGAATCGGTTTTAACCCAATAAACAGATGTGAAAAAAATTATTATTATTATTGTTGTTGTTGTTGTTATCATTCTTCTTCTTTCGTTCTTCTTCTTGTGATTGTTGATGTTGGGACTCTATGCCTCGGCCTGGAGATCGAACCAATAAAACAGCGTTCAGAACGCTATTTCAACTTTTATAGCTTAAAACATAGGTATGAATAAATCCGAGGGCTCTTTGAACGCTATTTCAGTGTGACTACAACACTCTTGTTGTTGTTGTTGTTGGTGTTCTATATGAGGAAATTTTTCCTCACATCTAGCGATCGAACCAATGGACCGCTTTTCAACTTTTATAGCTTATGATGTAAGTTGGATACGGCCCTTTTGCACGCTACCTTAACATGACTATTCTTGTTCTTCTTCTTGGGGAAATTTTGCTCTACTGCGAGCGAGCTGTACAGGTTAACGATATCACTGCCGCTAGATGGTGCCAGGGTATTTGCGAACGGTCTTCAATAGCTGATAGCGCCATCTTAAAATGTTTGACTTGCCATTTCTGCCTATTCGAGCGAAGAATTTAAATGGTTTTACTTTAGGATAATTGCGCTAACTTTCGACATTAAAAAGCAGCACACGAGCCACGTCGAACTGAACAACTTTCGGCAAGATTACTTTTACGATATACATCGAAGTAACCTAGCGTTCGGCCAAGGATTGGTTTCGGTTTCGCTTCACGATCTCGAATAGTTACTAGAGCTGCTACTAGATGGAGCCATATACGCATCGCTTCCGACGTTGTACATTCCAAAAGCTTGGGCTAACGTTTGCGAAGAAAATAATGTAGCACACATTGGTACCGCCTAATTATGCAGGAGTGATGCCATAGCGGTGTCCAGGCTGTGTAAACAAAACTTGTCAGGATTCCTGCCAAATAGTCTATTCAAGGACAGATTTTTTTTAACCATACATTTTCACCTTGAAAAACAAGAATGCAACCCGACGAAAATTTGGTTGTGAACGTGTGTATGATGTTCTTTTTTTCCGTTTTATTTTTATTTTTTTTATTTCTTGTGAGGAAAAGGGAAGAATAGAATAGAATAGAATAGAATAGAATTTTCGTGTGAAAACATAACGGAAAACTTTCGATGCTCTTACGAACCTGTTTTACAAAGAAGAACCCATTACGCGTAAAAAAAAATGTCAAAGCATAATATAGTAACGTAAATATACACATGTAAACATGTAAATACTTAAAGGTGCACTAGCGGAGTCGCTAACTTCGCTCGCACGTTCCGCGTCTTCTCGCTCCGCTCGAGAAGCTTTCATCCTGCAACTCTTGTGGTGCTGACAGACATTCCACGTCATATGGTCTGAGTGCAGTACGCGTTTTTCGGAAGGCTTCACTGCATAAACAAATGGTAGCCATAAATCATTCCAACATTTGTATCTTTCGAAGCAAAAAAAAAGCGCTGTTTCTGATGACAAACGCTGATTTTCGTACGCTTCGCTCACTCAATCAGCGCAAATATTTCCTCAGAAGCGTGACTGAATCAATGTAACCACCAAGAACCACACATTACTTGTAATTTGTGTTAGTATACACTTTATATGGGTTTTCTTGTTTTACTTATTGTAAGAATACACGTCCTGCTCAGTACAGATTGTTCCATGGGCGTCTTATCACTTCACTTTCTGATGATCCCTAACTTGGAGACACGTCTGCAGAAAATCAGATGTAATCTCCTACGAAGGTGAGAGATCATCTCTCTTCGCTCGTGGAGGTTTTCATGAACAAACTATGACGTCATGAACATACATGAAGAGGGTTTAAAAAAACGTTATTTGTTCAGGGTTTTTCGCATATTTGAGGGTGATAATTTCATGTTACAGCGATGAAAATAGGCCTATTAAAAGCGAAATTTAATTATCTTTCGTTTGGTCCTACTCCCATCTTTGTAGGTGCCTTGGTTCCAGAGGAGTAGAGACACAAACACGCACACACATCATATGATTTTAATTAAGTAGATTCCTCCCAACGCCATTTTTCTCGATCCACCACATCAAGTACGGCCCCAAAGGTCTATTTACTTACCGTTAGTCAATCCTTTGGTAAAAATCCGTTTTAAAATTGGGTGCCTATAGGAGATTTTCTTTTGAATATTGGGAACTAATTTAATAGCATCCTGCGATTATACGATCCGTTGCGGGCTTACAATAACCATGACGTTTCATCTGTGTGTGTGTGCATGTACTAATTTTTAATCGTTTGCTAATAATTACCTTGAGATCAAAAATCTAAAAGACTAATGCGGCAAAAATTACAATTACTTATGCCAATAGACCTCCGAATTATAAGATACTAGGCTAAAAAATTATAAAGTGTAAACTTAAAATACGAAAATCTTTCCGGTTTACGATGACACAATTTTTGCGTTCACGCCGTTTCGCCTATTACGCCCAAAGCCAACTGAGATAGTAGCTACATTCCTCGTTGCGAGAAACGCAGCTACTATCTTAGTTGGCTTTATATTACTCGCTAAGTCTCGCGAATCGGTGCAATGGTAACATGCGCATAGGGCGATCTGCGCGTGGCTGTTATAAGGCAGGCGGAATGAATCTTTTAAAAAATAGAAAAACATCTGTGTATATACTTGCCTAGGTGCAAATAAATTGGAGAACCTACAATTGAGAAAGAAACGTACAATTAGCAAAGTTAAGAATTTATATTAAGAAGAGACCAGTGTGAAATTAGCTATTCATTGATATGTGTTAAAAAAACTGTTTTAAGTATACGCGATTTTTTTTTTGGGGGGGGGGGGGATTTGTCACCTACTTGAAACTTAGAGGGAGGCAATTCCATTTTTTTTTACAGCCAAGTAGGTGAGATTTGAGTTTTGCACGGTCAGTTCTTGCACGGTCAAGTTCAGACTTAGGTAAAATGAGCTTTTCACAATCTGACGTCAACAGACTGTTGTAGTCATGGCAATCGTGGAAGGTTTTCACACGGATAAGTCTATTGTAGGAAGTCTTGAGTTTCACTGGCACTGTAAACAAGGCTGCACATATAAAGACAAACATTGTACGGATAAAGTTGAGCAACCTTAATTATTTGAAACTTCTTGAACAGAGGCAAAGAGTGTTCGTCATAAGTCGCCTTAGCAGTACTTCTCACTGCTATGTTTTGAAGTACAAGAATACGTTGTAGCTTGTAGTTAGAAACTGCACCCCAAACAGTAATCCCGTATGAAATTAAGGGATGAACAAAATTAGGCCTTCCCCACCCCCATAAAACATTTTATAACTTCCACCCTCGCAGTTTTCAGCGAATCTTTATTCATCAGGTACATACTTCCTGTTTAGACTTCTGATCAGATTGTTGGATTCATGGCGTCTAATTATTGCCGTCTGATTGTTGTTGTTCAAATGTTGTTGTTCATTATCAATGTTTGGGAGACATAGGGCCTTAGGGCTTCGGGCAGATGACCAGGAGTGGTTAACGCTCGTTAAACCCTTTAACCCTTTTCAATGTTTGGGAGAAAGCTAGTTACTGCCTCTCTTACCCGAGACATTAAACCGCCGTTTTCTGGTATTGAATGCTAAATATTAATGCGACAGAAAGCATACAAAGACAGGCCTAATTTCATGTAATCCAGTTGAGCGGCAACGTACTACTGTTGTGCTCCCATGGTTTCATATATTATAGTATCGGCCGGACCTTGAGCACAAAATGGCTTACGAGACTGGGTTTGACAATATGGCTGCCGAAAGAATCGCCTGAAGCGCTGTTGATTCAGTTTTTCTTGTTGAATTGTCGTGTTGCAGATTTCTGGCAACCGAGGGAGTCCAAAACAATGCCAACTGAGATGCTTCCACTCTAGTCCTTGAAATACTTTTTCAGATATACGAACATTTTGACTTAAAGCTGACGTTTGTGACATTCTGGACTGACAAGTTACACTCGACGACCTTTAGACGTCCAGGACGTCAAAACGGCAGTTCAAATTAGTTCCAGTTGGTCCAAAAAAAGACGTCCAAAGTGGCCCTAGCCATGACACGAATCTGACGTCCACAAGTCGTCCTGCTGACGTCCAGTTAAAGGCAGGTTGCCACCAAATCAGTCTGCAGCATTTATACAACGCACAATGCCTGTTTGCTGTGACGTGTATATCACGTGACTGAGCTAGTCCAATCAGACGACCAAACAGCCGTTGTTCTCGTTCGTCATTGGCTAACTCATGGTGACGTCACGGCAAACAGCCATTGAGCATGGTTTAGTCCTACCGACTTCTCTCTCGTAGCCAACAAAGGTAAGCACAAAGCAATACCTTTATTTAAACACGACAAGCAAGCACGGGCCTCCTTAATTATTGAGTAAAAAATTGGTAGGTCCTCGTGCACTTGAGAGCAAGCTGTAAAAGTTGACGATATTACTGTCACTAAAATGGCGCGAGGGTATTTTCTGTATATTCTGCCGTGGCTCCATCGTGGCATTAATATCGTTGTTGTTTGCAGTTTGCTTCCAGGTGCACGAGGAAGTACCAAAATTTTACTCAATAATTCAGAAGGCTCGTGGCGTTCGTGTTGTGTTAAAAGATATTTCTTTGTGCATTCCTTTGCTGGTGGTTGCGAGCAATCGCTAGAGAGAACTAGTTAGCGCTCGATGGCGCTAAACGCTCCAAACTTTCGTTTGGTAGCAAGCCGCCTTTAAGATAAGTTTTGGATCCGATCTGGACCTTTTTAAGAGAAGCTTAAAGTCCATTTTCTTTCTAACAATTACTTGTTTGCTCCGAACACAGAACGTATCCTAAATCGACACATGGCTGGCTACAGCCACTCGCTAACATCATTCTTAAAAGTGCCTACAGAGCAGTGACATTTGCCGCCATGTTGGCAGCAGTACGGGTTTTGGAGGGCATAACTACAAGGTGCACTACATAAAAATGGAGGGGAAAACAACGGAAGAGCGGATTTCTTAGGCTTAAAATAACGTTGTTTTCTCCAACAACAAAAATCGCGCGTTTTAGGTCTGAGAAATCACTCTTCACAGCATCGGCTTCAGTGTGACGCCCTTCTCTTTCTCTCTGAAGTGCCCCTTGCAGCTAACCCATTAAGGCTTCAGCATAGAGTTACATACAATAATACTACGTCGTGTCACTGCTCTATTCACCGAATGAAAGGCTGTGGTATCTAGCGCCGTCTGCCATTATTTAGTTCTTTGTAGCGCTTGGTTTCAAGAAGCGGAGGAATACGTAAAGAAATTTCTTTCTACACAACAAACAAGCCACGTGCCTCCTTAATTATGAAGTCTAAAGTTGGTGCGTCCACGTGCACCAGACAGCAAGCGGTCAAGGTTAACGATGTCACTGTCAGTCAATGGCGACCGTCTAGCGGTTCAAAATCTGTGTTTCAAAATGGTCGTTGTATAGAAATGATGTCGTTAGGCTTAACTTTGCCGCTTGCTTCTTGGTGCACGTAAACGCACCAACTTTACACTCAATAATAAGGAGGCACGTGGCTCGTTTATTTCATAACAAGAAAGAAATTTATTTGTATGTACCTTCGCTTGTTGAAAGTAAGGGCTCGACAGAACTAGATGGCGGTAAATGGCTATAGAACAGTGACACGACGGAGTATTATCGTATATAACTCTATGCTGGAGCCTTAATGGGATAGGCTGCAAGGGGCACTGCAGAGAGAAACAGAAGGGCGTCATACTGAAGCCGATGCTGTGAAGAGTGATTTCTTAGACCTAAAACGCGCGATTTTTGTTGTTGGGGAAAGCAACGTTATTTTAAGCCTAAGAAATGCGCTCTTCCGTTGTTTTTCCCTCCATTTTTATGTAGTGCACCTTGTAGTTATGCCCTCCAAAACCCATACTGGTGCCAATCTGGTGCCAACATGGTGGCGAATGTCACTGCTCTATAGATGATGCAGCCTGTCATTTGGTGGTAACGTAGAGCAATAATCTCACTTCGTTACGGGAGAAGCATACTCTTACGGAAAGCAACAATCAGTAGCGTTATTTAGTGACGTCATCATCAACTAGGGGTACAAGCGGTATGTTTGGGGAACAAACAGGAGGAAACGTTACTACGGTAGCTTGTAGTTTGAAGAAGACCAAATTCCTGAACTTACAGCAAAAGTACGTGTGCAATAGAGCACCGTTATCGCTGTCCGTTGCTCCTGGCAACCGAACAACGCGTGCCGCCATCTTGTAGTGGTGGGGTAAATAATCGCGTATGAAGCAAGCACACGACGTTACCTGGTTTAACCATGGAGGAAGGAATTCGCTGGAAATCTAAACAAGGACGAACCCTCTACTCCTTTTTTGTTGCCGCAACCAGAAATCCGACAATCGTTAACCATCTTGATGGATAAACATGACACCAGCGCTGATGGCACGAAACAAGCCAAAATAACAAAATGGCGGAAAGCCAAGCCGTCTTCCTAACCAGTCTAGCCAGAAGTCGGACTCCACGGCCACATGATGACAGTACCGCAGCAAACTGTGACGTTACAGGTCACTGCTCTATTGTAGAAGCGTTAACTGGTAAATGGGTTTAGCTACTCAAACAGAAACCGACGAGACCTTACAAGAAGTTTGTCATAAAACTTTATTGATATTTTCTTTAATAATATTTGGCAGACGTGAGCTGTCATTATGATTTATTTACATTTCATGTCTATTCTGAGTATTGTCATTCTCTTCTATCCAGTCCGCAGGGACGACGGAACTCTTGCATATGTTCATGAATCCACTTGTTCGCCACTAAAAAAAAAAAAAAGAACAAAAATGTAAATTGAACATCAGGGTAAGAAGTAAGAAGAGGGAAAGGGGGGGGGGGGCGGAGGGTCGGGACATCACATAATCAACCCCCTAATTTCCGAAGGTCCCGAATCTGAGCACAATACCCCAAATCCGGAATTTAAGGACGAATCTGACCCTAGGCCCTAAGGTTCGTAATTTAAGCATATAGTGTCGGTGAGCTCCGAATTTAAGAGGCAAAGCCACCCTAAGGTACCAAATTTAGGTGCAAAGGTGTCGTAAATGTGATAATATAAGGACATATTCGACCCTAAGCTGCCGAATCTGAGTGCAAAGTGTCCCTTATAGGGCCGAATTTAAGGACAAAACCGAACCTAAGGTCCAGAATATGAGCGCAAGAGTCCGAATTTAAGGACAAGAAAGACCGCAAGGGCCCAAATTTGATCGCAAAAGCTAACCCAGGGTCCAGGTTTCAAGTACAAAAGTGATTCTAAGATCTCGAATTTCATGAGTTCCCCGATCAAGAAAAAAAGATATTAAATTCGCAATTTTGTTGCTGAAATAGCGAAGTTTTTTCGTCGATCATACCTCGGAGCTTAGCCTATAGTTGCGTGAAGAAATTGATCTGGTCCATTCAGAGACGTTGTTCTATCTTAACAATATAGGAAAGGCTACCAGAGATGGGAGAGGCTGAAAGATGGGAGAGGCTACCAGCCTCTTTTAGTAGCTATGGGATACATATTAGCCAATTATCTCGTTTCCTTGTATGATAGGATGTTTCCGGATTGAATCCCCGTATTTTCCCTTCCCTGACTGGGCTTCTTTCTCTATTTTTTTTGACGATTTTTTTACAAAAATTCGCAATCCAATAGTCTTGATTACAGTTCGTGATTACAGGTAAGACATACAAAGAATTCGTAGCGATTTATATGGAATTTTTGTTAAGTAGAAAATAAGCCCAGATTGCAAACACACGCAAAAAAAAAATTACCTTAATAAAGCAGCCAGTTCGTCACTTGTACGTTTGCAGAACTTTGTCAGATTTTAGAAAAAAAAAACCGGAGTTATCATTCTATAGGAGCCTTATGACGAATTACCGAACTAGGAATGAATCACTTTTTTAATGTTGTGCAACCAAAAATTTCAAAGGAACAACTACATAAATCGATCCAACTTATATACCTCGGTAGCAAATGTAAAGCAACTTGCCTATTAATCGGAGGAAATAAACTATTGATTTTGTTTCAGAAACATCTGTTTGGACGGGTGATTGATTTAAACAGATACACATTAGTCTGTGACTGAACACATTGAAAGCATTGTTTGAAACCTCTAGTTTGTCTTCCCGGGGTCACCTAATGTGGGAGATCAGCCTATGTTGTTGAGGGGGAAAAGTTCTATTACGTTTGGGGCATTCAAGTCTTTTAACATTTTGTACGTTTGTTTCATGCTAGACTGACTAAACTAACTGAGCAACATGTGACTGGTTACATACCCCATTTATTACCAGCCAGTACCGGACATGCGGCATGGCGAGTCAATACGTCCCCTTCTCCATTTCGGTGTAGATTGTACCAAAACACAGCTGAACCCTGAAAAGAAGGACAAAAATTAAAGGTGCATTCCTCCTAACGCCATTTTTCTCGATCCTCCATAGCAAGTACTGCCCCAAAGGTCTATTTACCTCCCGTTTAGTCAAGCCATTGCTGAAAATCCGTTTTAAAATGTGGCGTCTAGGAGATTTTCTGTTGAATATTGGGAACTATCCCTACGGACTAGTGACTCTAGACTAGTGCATCGCTCCATGTCTCGGCCACACTGTTTACACGTCGCGACGACTGACTCACCACTGGAGTAGTAGCACACTGGGCACTCCCTGATCCCACCCTGATCACACACACTGGTCATACTGGCCACACTCTGCTCACTGTGGACTAGTACATTTTCTCACAACATCTCAGCGGGACTGACATTGTGCGTCCCCAGCTCACACTTCACGACCACTGATTCACAACTGAAGTCGCACACGATGGGCACACTGAACGCTCTCTGGGCACGCCTTGTTCACTGGCTCCTGGTCTGCCGCTAGTCGTCACACTTAGGTCTTACTCTATTTGCGCATAGGTCTCTGGCAGTACACTGGTCTGACGCAAAGAGCGTAGCGTCCGCCAAGAGATCCCTGCCCATCCAGCATGTCGAAGCAGGGCAGCCGAGATACAGAAAACACGCCGAGGTCAAAGTACAAGTACAACTTGTGAAGCTGTTTTATTCGTGTACCTTCAAGGCTGTGAGTATGGGGATACGAGCTCTAATGTTTTTTTCTAAATCCGTTTATTGCAGTTAATTACGTTACGTTTTTGGCAAAAAGTAAGTCACTACAGCAAATTTTGGCGGCTCTTTTTGTTCTGTAGCACATACCCCATCCAACCCTATCGGGTAGGTCCAACTCAGTATTACGCAGAAAACGATAAACAGTACGAGATTTGACACCCACCAAATTTCAAACGGCGACTGACGTCACTGCTTCCATTTCGCGCCATTTTACTGATTCTTCCATTTCGTTGGCTGTTGATTTTGCCGATGCGATGGACTTACTTACTAACGACACAAAATTGGACTAACAAACGGTGGAATACTCATCACCAAACGTAAGCCGGACCACTTCAATTGTTTAAATTATTTTGAAGTGCATTAAGCTACCAGTATAATCGACAATGGGACTGAAGACGGCGACATTTGTCATCAGAAGGAGAGCACCATCGTAAAAGCACACCATTGTTTTGGTTTCGAAGTAATGACGTCACCTACGCTCATCTTGGGTAATCTCGTAAAAATGTGTCATTTTGTTTTAATAATGTGTATTTTAACGTTCAGTAAAGATTTTGTGATCAGATATACCATAATTAGTCATTAATTTTGTTAAAAAATGTTGCCAGTTGAAACAAACCTTTTTGTTGGCTTCGAAAAACCAAGCGTCGTTTGCTTCGAGGTTTGGTTTGGGAGCAAAGACGTCGTCACCTACTAAATATCGCTCGTGTATATATATTACCACTGGAAATAGCTGCGCCATAGCTTAGACGCGACCAACTGAGTGAACCAACCCGATAGAACGGTCAAAGGTCCCTGCACTAACCTTTACGGGATGAACAGCAACACCAATCTCGGGAAAAACTGTGGCTCCACCGGCGTCTACGTCACTCAACTGCAAAATAAACCAACAAATTGACAAAATCTGAATTATGACGTCAGAGAAAATGGATGTCATGGTTAGACATCATCCACCCGTCCCTAGCTTCAATCTCAGCTGACCTTAAACAGTTCGGCAGTATATTATGTTGCCACTAGACGGCGCAGCAATCCCATATAGAGTTATTGCACTCTAGTACAATTAGGCCTTTGAGTAATTACGCCTAATTTGCACTGGCGAATATTTATTGTACAACTCTTTCATTGTTGACCCATTGTTGCTGCAGTGGATATATCATGAAGACACACAGCTGCAACAATGAAACCGTTGTCTTACCACAAGTAAGAACCACGGCTAGGCACAGGTTTCTTACTTACGTAAGTAAGAAAACGAAGCTCTTTGGTTCTTACTTAAGTTGTAAAAATACAACTTACAATACATCGCTGTCCATATTTATGTATCCCAAATCGTTTCTAAAGTATTATTAAACTATTTCACACTTTAAATTAACAACGGCTTAGAAAACGAAGGC
>JAHWFP010170888.1:0-32464 GCA_023313725.1 Lithobius niger
CTAAAACAAGAAGCAGGTGGCATCCCAACTATAACGCACCAATACTGATGGTATTAATACTGGTGGTGCTGATGGTATTAATACTGATGGTATTAATACTGATGGTACTCCTAAATGGTAGCATACAGAGGTTTTATGAGTCCAGCAGTATAACCTACAGTTGACAAGACACTGTTCCTTCATCGCCTGACATATTCGTCAATTCCCTTAAAGAAGAGGACACGTAGACTATGGCACAGTGTTGAGGACGGGGTGCACCGGCACTACAGCGTATTCAACGTGACCTCCAATTTCAACATGGTGCCTATTCCGTCATTTTGGCTATACATTCTTTACCCCACTGATGTATGGTCGGAGGGGAGTGATTCCCTTACCAGCTTTCCTCGACTTCTGTATGACCTTGCACAGACCCACACGTTAGTGCACATGAAGTGGTACACGAGTCCCGAGTTGTCGTCTTCAAGCTAAAGGAATCAGTCAACCATCACAGTGCAGCCCACAAGACGGTGTTCAATGCCCTTCGGACTCTGTAGTGCACCTAATAGCCACATGACTCCACTTTGGAGCGTCCACTGTAACCTCTCGTGGTCGTAGTTCGTCTACTGTTAGGCGTATTAGGCGGAGACCCAATATGAGCTCACATACCCCCCAATGCAGCCAGGGTTGTAGGGTAATGTCGCTGATATCCTCATGTTACACTCCCTCATCGTTCGAGCTGCCTACAAGGCCTAGCTCCAAACTATGAACTGCTTTCGAAATACCTTTGTGTGTCCTTTTCCACCATGGTCAACGTGGCGTAACCTCTTTCCTATATTAACGGTCGAATTTAAACTTTTACTAATAATATTTTTCATCGTACACTAACTGTTGAGTTAACTTTGATTTATTATTAGTCATTCTTACTACTTGTTGAGATCAACATTTAAAGATCATTACTAAACTTCTCTTTTCCACTTCACCCTCACTCCTTTATCGAGGGGGGTGGGGGTTGTCTGGGAGAGTGCCTCCTGACCCCTTGCACTCCCCTAGTTATTACTCCTCGTTGTGCATGTCTTACCTGTCCTTAGTAAACCAGTAGTTAATGACTCTGCCACTCTTACCGTGCTATATTTTTTATAATGTATGAAGCTTTTTCAAAAGCATCTATGAAAATACAAAGTATCATTAGACATATAATTATTAAATTATAACAAAACAACCACCAAGCTTACTTAATAGCTCTAGAGGAGCATCGTGTAAAAGGATGAAAGGTGTAACCAGATACAAAGAAGGTGCACTGATGAAATAGCCACGGTGACAGGGACAAGTCGTTCGAATTCACAATTTTCTTCTATAAAACCTTGTCAAGTACTATTTATTCCCTGCCTATCATACAAAATAGGAAATTCTGCCCTTCCTAAAACAACAATGTAAATCCAAAATATAAATAAAATAACATACGGAAGAGCATACCTTTTATCCACAATGTATACTTACGCACCACAAGTGATCATAACCAATTTTTTCTTTTAGCACAAACTTCCCCCGCCCCGCCCCCCCCCCCCCTCCCCCCCAACATTTTTTTTAAAACCCAGATTCTTTTTAAAAACCTATGCCACTGGGACAAAATGGGGTCACTTTGTATTGTGTATGGCAGGCAGGTCATAGTACTTGACAAGATTTTAAAGAAGAAATTGTGAGTTTGAATGACCTGTCCCTATTTGTTGGAAGTGGTTCTTTCATCAGTGCACCTTCTTTGTATCTGGTTACACCTTTCATTCTTTTGAATGCTCTAGAACTGGTAAGTAAGCTTGAACGTTGTTTTGTTAGGAGAATTTATAGATGTGTAACTGTGTTTTTATTGATGATTTTGAAAAAGCTGCATACATTTGGAATTGAAAATTAAAAGTATTATTCATGTTTATGGGAAGTTCATTTGGCGTCAGCCTAGTGATCTTCATACCTCCTAATGCTAGGAAGAAATTTTAGCAATGTAATAGTTGCAATATTTTTTTTTTAAATATTTGTTAGGAAATGTATTTTCATTCATGTGCAGAGCAAGAGAAACTGTTTTACTGTAAATGAAAGGACATGTCTGCTTACTGCCAAAGGGTCAAAGGGTTTTAGCGAGCATTAACCGCACCCGGTCATCTGCCCGACACAGCCCTAAGGCCCTATGCAAATCTTTCAACAATCAAACCACATAACCTTATAATGAAACATAAATTCTATGTCTATTCATTCTTCCAGGACGTAATATACCTTGCACATGTTATACTAAAGCAAGTTTTTCGTTGCTTAGGCCTACTTGTTTCTTATTTTTGTGTTCCGTAGGCAAAGACCTTGGTGTTGTCTTTGTGATATAACATGCCTACATTATGAGCAGTTGGTGCCTCTAAGAAATTGGGTAGACTGTAAATGCAACTTAGTGAAATAATATGCGGTTGCCCTTTATTCTGCTCGTTAGGACTAAGTACTAGTATTTGTCAAATAAGGGTTATTCGTGTTCCATAAATAAACAGGAAAAGAAAAGAATAAGAATAAAGAGAGACGATTTTATTAACGATGCTACAGCTGCAATTTATTGCCAGCACTGCTAACTAGTTCAATGCTTGAATGCCATCAAAGTTAGACGGTCAGTCCATCCATGCAAGCAAGCAACAGTCTTAAAAGGAAATGAAAAGTTTTGAAGAAACCACATTGATAGCATGATGTGTAGTTAATTGCATTGCTTTCGAAGTGATTGTATTAGTGTTAGTGTTATTATTATTATTATTATTATTAATGTTAATGATAACATTTCCTTCTCGGATAAAAGACTTGATATGCGTTACGATATGGATTCAAAACAGGAATGTGAGAGGTAGATGGACAAATTTAACAGTTTCTATAAAAGGAAACTTACACCCGAACAAATAAATTTGTTGACCAGTTAGAAAGGGGCACACATACAGGACTATCGGGAATATAAATAATATCAGAATTGTTCTGCTGGCTTTGAAAAGGAAGCCAATGGTTTACAACTTGAACAATATCCTAATGATGGTAACATTTTAAACATTCAGATAAAGAAACTGATGGACGTAAATGTCTAAGTACACAGAAATAAAATCTTTGATAAGTATGTTCAGATCAACCAATTTGTACAGATATGTACAGTAAGGAAGGCAGCAGTTTGTGCAGGTCTTGCCAGTGGAAGACGCGGATCAGGGGACAAACTGCCAATCACAGGATATGGTGGGCGAACGAGAGTCTTGCTTTCCCATGGACGGGCCCTTCCCTGATCTCTTTGCACCGCCAGTTGAAGGGGGCAGTGGCCAGCCTAGCCTTAGCCCTGAGCGGGAACACAGGAAGGAATCGCATTTGACCACTTTCCAGTGGGCAGGCAGCGTAACATGTGTGCACCTCTCAGCTCTAGTCCTTGGGCGCAATCAAATGTAACGGTTTCGCCGATGCTGTAGTAAAACTTGACACGTGACACTGTACCACCAATGGTTGTTCCAGGGTAGGTACAAGCTTGGACACCTGAAATTTAAATAATGATTAAAACATGAATAGCTGATAGGCAAACATACTGTTGAACACTGTTGTATATCAACAGTAATGCAGCCGATTGAAAATATTGGCTTACATTTTGGAATTGGTCCAGACCAACGTCCACTGTCTTGACAAACAATGATAGGTTGGCCTTCCATCATGAAACCTTGGTGGCAGTTGAACTGAACTACGTCGCCAGCTTTGTAGACTCCACTTCCCTGGATGTACCCGTTGCTAGGGGACTCGGGAAGTGGGCAGCGAACCTCTGAAATTGTCATGGCAAGTTACTTGTAAGTAACAAACAGTTTACATTTACAAGCGTTCTTGTAAACTCGGGTTGTGAACATAATTTCTAACTCACCCTCACAATGTGGTAGGGGTAGTGACCATTGACCTGTGCTCTCACAAACTGCTTCGTTTGGCCCTCGCAAGCCATGGCCCTGGGAACAGCTGAAGGTAGCTTTTCCTCCAACTTCTCTACTGAGCACGTTTACACGCAGGGCCCTATCCGAAACTTGCAGTGTCTCGGAGCATTCAACATCTGTCGAGGAATATGAATACTGGTTTTACTTATGATTGAACATTACAATTGAACATTAAAGCATGAATTACACTACTAAAACTAAATGTAAGTAGTACTGACTCTCGCACGCCGGAGGTAATGATGACCAGTTGCCAGAAGGAAGACATGTGGCTTGCTCAGAGCCAATCAAGGCATTGCCATTTCTGCAGGAAAAAGCAACACGTGTATTCATCTTGTTGCTGGGGTTGCTGATGTGTAGACCAGGGCGTTCTGGAATCCTTGGGCAGTGAACAGCTGTAATACATGATCGTGAAAATATTATTTTTGACTTTACAAGAGAATATTTTCCTTCTCTTGTATAAAAACAAAATACCTTTGACAACAATCTCGACGCTGTGTCGATGGCCTTTTGGAGTCACACAGGCATACATGCCAGAATCGTCTCTTTGAGCATGGTAGATGGAGAGACGATATTCTAACTGTGAATCACGGCCAGGATCAGCTGTCCAACCTGCCGGACAATAAGAGGATGCAGTGTGGAAACAATGCACATTATGGGGCAGGGTTCTACTGCTGAGCAGCGTACCTTGTGGGTACTTGTGGGAGGAGTGGGTGAGCTGCCACAAGGGCGTACCTTCGGGGTACTTGCGATACGAATGAGTGATCTCCCAGCGGGGTGTACCGAACTTGCGTAGCCATAGGCATTCCAGGTGGAGGATAGTGCCCGGATAAACGATGAGGCGCCCGTCGTTGCTCTGGGCAATGGGACCCAACTGATGTCGGAACAAGATGGTGGGCGGCTTCTCCACTTTAAAAGGAAAGAAGAAAATTTTGTTACCTTTACTTACAACTGCATAACAAAATCCAAACTTGCAACTCACGGGCGTAGTCATTCTCCTGGGAGAGGCCAAAGCAGGTTGGCTTCACTCCATCCCACTCTCCTCCCACGCAGCGGCGGCGAACAGACCCCAACAAGGCATATTTCCCGACATCCTTGCAGCGCGACACAAGTTCAGTTCCCGGCGGGAATTCCATCATTTCATCTGTTATGCGCATATCTCCATAAAACGTAACTAGATGAGGCTCAGTGTTGCGAAAAACACAGGACTTGTTACGCAGGTATTCATAGTGGTCGGAACCAGCATCACCTTCTGAAAGAAAAGAAATATTAGTGTGAACTCGAAAACAATTCATGCCTAAAGTACCAACTTCTAGGCACGAACCACATCGGTGTGGCCGGCCCACCCACGTCCCATCTTCACACACAATCTTCCATGTTGTTTTCTCTCCGGTAATTCCCACAATGCAATTAAATAACACCTCGGTTCCATCGAGGAAACGGTGGTCGTTGTCTGTTACGAGACGTCCTTCCCGGTAGATGAGGGCATTCTGGACTCGTTCAGGGGGACCGCAGGAGCGTCGAAAGGAAGCGCGGATGTCAATGACACTGATGTCACTGCCAGGTTGCTTGAAATGGACATCGGCCTCTTGTGGAAGCCCATCTGCCAACACAATCGTCACTTTATCAACCGGAGGCTTACCACCAGCTGATCTGCTTACTTAGTTACTCACCTTTGCCTAAAACTGGTACGACCTGCACTGACGTATGTCGACATGCAGGCACACGCGGTTTGAGTTCTCCCAAATGACAGCGGATCGGCCGGAGAGTGGTCTTCACGTACTCGGCTTCACACTCATACTCCACAGCAGAACCGTGGGCAATAGTGAGGCCGGCACGATAGCCACCCCCATATTGACCGTTGATTATGTGCGGCAGTTCGCAGGGTGCTGTAAAAGGTAACCTCTGCAACCAAACAGTGAGACACAGCAAATGACAAGACAAGGCACAGTAGATTACCTGGTGTGCAATCTGGAAACACTTCAGTAGCCCAATCTCCAAACCAACAACGCATGGAGTCCGTGCCCTGCAGTTGGTACCCGGGCAGGCAGGAATAAGTCACCACTTCTCCATGGCCAATGTCACTGTGCTCTGGAACTATCAAGTCTTGGTGGTGATAGACGCCGTTGTGGGCTCGAGGAACCTTACATGCCACTGCAAGTATAGAAGTTTGTAAACTCACCATGCATTTCATCTGAAAAATAACTTGACACAAAATAATACTCACAAGTTACGCATTCAGGAGTCCGGGGCCGCCATTTTCCACGCAAGCATTTTGCAGTTTTGTTCCCAATGTTAAGTCCATAGCCCCGATTACAACGGACCTCTACTTCTGTGCCATGTGGCATTGTGTCATTGCTGTCACCCAATTTTAATATGTGAACTTGCATATAAGGAGCATCAGGGATTGGATCGCACGGTGCTGAAACCACAACCAATACAGCAGTTAAATTACCCTGCACAATTGCAATATAAATTTGTAACAAAATGGATGCTGCCTGCATCAGTCATGGCCACTCCAATGATTACCTGGCTGCCTACCTGGGTTCCTGCGATTGCGTCTCTTGCTAGTTGATGGGGCTGGTAGGCCCCTGCGTACCTGGCGCCGAACAGCGCTTTCTCGAATAGCGCGGATCCAGCGCAGACGTGGGTGCTTGCCAGGAGTGCATTGAGGTAACTGTTTGGGGCTCCACATGCCGCCGATGCAGGTCGCTCCAGGAGGGCCAGCAAGGATTGTGTAACCCTTATCACATTCATACATGATTTGTCGATTGTTGACTACCTTTCGTACATAGGGTCGATAGTCATAGAGACCCATATTTCCAACCAGCAACACTTTGCCATGTTCAATGACACCAGGAAACGGGCAGTAGACTGAAAAGACAATCATCTAGTGTAAGACGATGGCTCCAGTACCTTATACTGTCATCTCATCTGCTCATTTCTTATTTATAAGTAACTATTCGCACAATCTTTAAGGACAGCCATTAAGTGGGGCCCCTTTGATGTTACTAATCTTTCCCACCCTCCCTCCCGAATAAGATTGTATACAGATACTTTACTGTTATAGGCATTGCAGTGAAAGCCAGAGGGATGTTTTAAAAGTCAGCGGCTTGCTTGCTGAGCACTGAGTATGCTTGGTCTCGGCTTCCTCCGCTTTTCTCTTTTTTAAGCTGAGATAAAAACTACGTTATTTGAAGCTTGCTAAGCACAAACATGGCCGACAGTGACAAAATCAGTTATTATAACTCTTTAATCTGTTTTATCGCATTATTAGTAGCGTTCAAGATGAGACCAGAGCCGTAGGTGTAGCCCCCGCAGCCCCCGCAAGGCGGGGGGGTGGGGCCCGCTCAAATGGGGGACCCAGATTTCCGAGCTTCAGGGAAAAAAATTCAGGTTTTAATTACCATTTTTTTCACGGTTAGACGCACAAGCTGTTAGCCCGGACCAAACAGACAACTTGCCTGACCCACTCAAAACCTACATGTAGTCATTCATTTGCCAGTAGTCATTTTAGTAGTACGAATTAAAAACAAAATGTTCCACCCCATTCTGTTTCCTACAAAACGAAGCGGTTGACTCTTTCATTATGCCGGCCAACCAAGCTGACTGCAGCGCCAGCTGGTTCTTCTAACGAGTCATCGCTGCGTTATATCAAGAAGAGCTGGCTAGTAAAACTAAAAAAAAAAATAATAATAATTCGTGTCCTTAGTCCTACGAACCATAACTATCAACATGAAGAATAAAAGAAAAGAAAATAATTGTACCCTCTCCCAAGGAAATAAATCAAAATTGAAATACTGGGCAAAAATGTTTAAATTTTCATTGTATAATTCATGAAAAATGGTAGTAATGTCACCTACAACAAATATGTGGTACCAAGAATTTATAATTCTTGGTGGTACCGATATCGCACCGTAAATTTCTGAATTCATCCCGCAATAACAGGGGCCCCAGATTTTCTCTCGCGAGGTGCCCCAGAATTCTCAGCTACGGTACTGGATGAGACTAAGCAATTGAACTGCTTGCAGCTTTCAATATAGTACTTATCACACACCTATCATGTAGATTTATCGCATGTATTATGATTGCTGCCGATTGTTGCTCTGCGGGAATGACACATGCGCACATCGTGCCCCCATATTGGCTGCGAACTCAGCACCCTTTTTCTTCGCTTACTTGGCTCGCCAGCGGCTGGAACGATGGAAAAGTTTCTCAGCGGCAAGCGGCTTGAATTTAAAAAACGGGAAAGCGTGTCCCGCTTCCAAGCGACTCGCAAGCCGCTGAGTTTTAAAACATCCCTCAGTGTGCGGATATATAGGCAGGATTGTTGTGATTTTTTCCAGCCAATAAAAACCATGTGAAAAAAACCGGTATTAAACCCAGTAAGTGTTTTTTTTCTCCTATTTTTAGGGTTAGTAACTGAAAAATGATGATTCGGAGATCATTTTTTTTCAACAGTTGATAATAGACTGACCCAGACACTTATTTTACAGAGGTATGCTATTTAGTTGAGACTTAGAGCAAGGTGGAGTGAATCTAGAAATGTTTAATAATAACACAATCCAAAAGGGATCAGCTCAACTTGGTACTCATAAGCAGAGTTGAAACAGAGCTGAGTGCATAAACCATACAAAAAAATTCAGCAACATTAAGCAAACAAAAAAGTTAATTTAATAAAACCCGATAGACCCCAAAAAAAACGGAAAAAACCTAAAAAATCCACCCAGGATGAGCTTTTTAAAAACACTCGGATTTTTCACAACCCTGCACATAGATGAAAAAATAAATCATGTGTTATCATGGGGCCGATACCGATAATAATAACAAATTACGACTAAAAGTTTATATTTCGTACAAAAAAAATGCAACTTTGGTTTCTTGTTTTGCTTGGGTTCCAACTGTTGAGATTATCCAAAAAGTTCTGTGCAGCAATAACAGCATTTTTACACTTATTCTTACTTATGGCTTCAGTACATTCATTTTCTTAGTTAGATTTTAGTTTGTTGTTGTAAAACTTACAGCGGCAGAACCATCAAGTGCTACATTCTCATTCCAAATGCCTTTGCTTTTCTCACTTGGTTGTTGCTTTTGCTGCGCTTGGTGTGAAGACGGTTGCATTTCTTGGCATAACAAATATCTGTATCGGAAGCCTTATAGTGGTCCGATACCGATATGGCAAAAGTACTGATAAATACAGATTATACTGATACCGAAATCAATATCGGACTATCCCTAATTACCTTCATCGCACAATTACGGCAGAAATGATGAATTATGGGATGTGTATCCTAGGACGATATATGGCAAACTGCAATATGGTAATCCTACAATATATTTATTTATTTATTTTATTTACAAAATTATTGTAACCCCCTACAAAGAACATGACAGCAATTTCAGATGAAAACAACGGTTTCTCTGTTCTTTTTTTCTGTTGGCCCGAGGGATTTGGATCCAGTTTTTTCTGCGGTTTCTAATGGGTAGTGGCAGGCCCGGTGGAGTGGAGGGTCCACGGTACATACGCTCTATGAGATTCACCCGTCAACCTCTGTATCTGTCGCTATCGGGCACCTACAGCGTAGAGACTCTGGCCTGATCCCGCAGCTGGACATGACCAGCTGCGGGCGCACCTTTACCTATCTGTGTCTGTGGTACGGGGACCGAGACTATTTGACATTTTCTTTTACCATGTCCTCTTTGGGCAGCACACCGATGCCAACCATTGGGCGATGAGGGCGTCCCTATGCGTGAAGGCCTGGGGGTGCCCCACATTTGGCGTCAATGCGATATTCACTTAGGATAGTGTTAGACTTTTGCACAGCCACAGGCCGTTTTACTTGATTGGTCACCCCGTTTGGATTGATACATTATGCGGGGTTTCACTGTGGGGTTAGGTGCGGTTGTTTGGTTTTCAAGTAGTTATAGTTTTAAGTTAGGTTAAGTAGGTTAGTTCTGAGTGCATGAACTCTGGGGTCTTTCAGCTCAATTAAGTCAAAGTCAAGTGTTAGCCACGTTACTTTGAGTAGTGTTGATTGTTCATAATATGGACATGCCTCAAATGAATTTTCTTTTGTGTAATTATAAAATCTTATTTCTGTGTATTGCACTATTTACTTTTATATTTTCATGAAACTTGAAACTTCATTTCGATCTTGGAAATTACTCATTACGCTCACTTTCAAAAACAGGATACTGTCAGTATCTTGCAAATTTTCGATTGTATTTCAACAAACTTCATCAGGCAGGGTCAAGAAAATTGACTCTTCTGGTTTCATTTTCGTCTGCTTGCTTGAAAAGAAAAGAACATCCACGGCCTCCGAGATTTACAAGGTAAGGACAACAAGCGGCATGGCCACCTATATATACAACGCTTGATCCAATATTTACAATGTTACGTACAAATGGCGTGGTTCTCGCAATAAACAAGACCCAGGCACATTTATTACTTGCTTTTTTCACTCCATCTTTGCTTCAGTATGTCATCTAATTAATTTCCAACCAAGTGCATGACTTTGGGGTTAGATGGGCCCTGGGTGTTCATTAGGGGGATGTTATTACTTTAAGTGGTGCTGGATCGCAATAGACTCTAGGCACCGTAGGTGTCGATTTCTTCTCGAGTTTGCTCTTACTAGTGTCTTTGTCTTGTCCCAGCCAATTTCGTGTTCAGTTTCCATACAGTGAACTGCAATTCCATTTTCTTCCACTTCATTCCTGGTGTCTCCCATGTTAAAGCCGATTTTTCTATGCTTAATTTTTCCAGCATCTTTCAACTTCTTCCACTGAAATTGGCATATGAGCTTTGTGGGACTTGGCCAACACGTGTACCAACTTTTATTAATTTTCGATTTATCACATTGGAGATCCGGACTTACGCTGGAATCGTGAGTTTCATTTTTGTCTTATACGCTGAGAAGGATGGTGGACTTTGGACGCATTTATACAATGGTCTCTACAGACTAAACCATCGATATGAGCACGAATGCATTTCCCAGGGCCATTCTCATCCCATATGTATAGAGTGCGTAAAAGCCAGGACTGAAATCTGAACCTTTGGCCTAATGAAACGGTCACAATGCTCTTTGAGTCACCTGTTATGGAATTAACCTTTTATGGAATTAACCGTCATGAAATTAACATCTAGGAAGCACGAACCTAAACTGGGTTAACTGCCGCACGACGATGAGAGGAACAATTTAGCCAACGCATTAACTGCACAAAAAACGGGTTTACCATTAAAAAAAAAAAGGATTAGAGCCTGTATCCCCATGGATCTCGCAACTGTGAAGGTGCACAAATAAAAATCAGATTTAAGTTCACTCAAACGAAACGAACTATAATTCGAACTCCAATTCCAGGGAACACGGATTGTTCCGATTTTTTTAGATCCAGACGCAAAAGAGTGAAAGAACCCTACTCAAAGAAGTGACATCTGGATCAAAATAGCTGGCACCAAAGTTTCTGGTCCCAATCGCGATCATTCGACCTTACCCGGCATCCAATTCTACGAACACCTTAGAGGTTCGTCGCGCTTCGGGCTGAAGCTATGGCGTCAGAATGTGAGAGGGACAATTTTGCTAGGTAATTCTAATAAAGAATTCGTAGGATCTTTAACATGCCACAATCGTCATGCGTACGTACAAAACGTCATTTCGTCAGTGACATCAACGTCACGCTTGCACAAGAACTTGAACACGACTTACAACCATCAGAAAGGGAAGACGGTGATACCACGAATAGAAGCACAAGGAATAAAACTTCCTACATTTTGAAATAAAATTGATTGGTTAAGACTGATCCGATTAAAAAACTTAGTACTATCAAGCCCTTCCACTTAAGACATACCTCCAGAAAGGGGTCCTTTTTTTTTAAAAGTCTCATGTGTAGCCTATAGGTCGGCAAGAGACAGGTCATTATGTCAGAGGGGTACGGAAAGAATTTTAAATCTGACCTCCAAAATCTTCAAAGGTCCAAAAATATTCTGCCCCCCCCCCCCCCTCAACCACCACAAAAAGTAAGCTTTTCTTATGCCTTTTCGAATTAAGTGTAGAAGTTTTCCTCGGGGCTAATTAAATAATAGCCTTTCATATCAACAGGTTCCCAATCGTGTGGCAAATAAGCTACGACTTGTTCTTGAAAATATTCCAAAAAGTGTTCTTCAAACCAGTGGTTTTCAACTTAAGGGTCACGACCCCAAATGGGGTCATGGGCATCCTCTCGGGGGTAGCGATACATAAGCACGGAAAAAAATTATTCTACTTTTTTAAAATTTTTTAATCTTAAAATCTTTTTTCCCCTGAAATTTAATCATTAATTAAATTAATTAATTGTAAAGTACTTTTATCTCTTCGCAAGTCTAATTCTAATTATAATGTCTCCCTTCTAACAACTAATCTTTCTAATATAAAAACAACTTTGTGGGCGTGACTTTGATTATAATGTATTTTGTACAATTCTATAAAATACGACGGCTATTTTTTTTATGAGCAAATGACGACGTTTAAAATGCTTAAAATGCAAAAAAAAAAAAGTTGGCTTCCCCCACTGGGGGAGCTCACAGCGCTCCCCCCACACCCCCTAGTTGTGAAACGGAGGGGCAAAAAATTTTCGGGGGGGGGGGGGGGGGGGGGCGCAGAAAATTTTTTTTAGCGTGGGTCGTGATTTTAAAAAAAAGGTAGGGAACCACTGCTTTAAACCACCTTCAGGCCGAGATTCATGATTCATGACATTATTGTGTGCGCGGCATATCTTGAGTCCTGCAAGTATTTTGTGAGCGGCTACGTCTTCCTGGATGGGGAGGCTTTAATCGATGGCCGCCATTGTTTTTGTAACCATCTTGGATATCAACAAGGCACACTGCTACTGAAAACGTACAATCGATTATCTGTGTTCGTTCTGCGGAGAACTCAAGATAGGCCGCGGACACTATAGAAAACTTTTGATGTGAGGGATGCATATTGGCACTACTAAGGCAGTAGAGTTGGCATGTCCATGCTCCTCTTAACATCAACACGTGCAACATCAAAGATACCTCACGGTGCAAAAAACTATTTTCGAAAGTGGGTTTAGTCAGTTTCGTCAGTGTTTTTTTTTTCTTTTTGAGACCCCCCAGAAAATTTTGTTTCATTACCATGTCACAGAATTTCAGCACCATTTTTAGTTACTCAAAAACACTGCTGTAAAGTAGCTGAAGACATTTTGCACAAACGTCAAAAGTGCCCTAGTTTCCAAGTTACGAAAAACGTGTTGCCACTATGGTCCCCAATAGATCAACACTCAGTACATTCCTTAAAGGGCAATAACATCCATTTTGGTTTGACTTTTGGATCACTTACACAATAACTAAACACAAGAATTGCGGTAAGAATACGTTATGTACGTCTGATATAACAATTTAATTACTGCATCACCAAAACACGACACGGATGTCGCCATTGTTTTGCTGGAATACGCAGAAATTAATGCCGACAGACGGATCTCTTCGATTTCGACTTGCAGCCGATTGAGATAGCTGTATTGACTGTGAGGAGCTCAAGCGTCGGACGGCCTTAGCTAGCCACTACACTGACGGCCAGCTAAGGCCTTCAGACGCTTGAGCTCCTCACAGTCAATACAGCTCTTTCAATCGGCTACGAGTTGAAATCGAAAAGTAACATCTGTCGGTATTAATTTCTAAGCGTTCCAGCAAAACAAAGGCGATCTCCGTGTCGTGTTTTGGTGATGCAGTAATTAAATTGTCATATCGGACGTAAGTAACGTATTCTTGCCGCAATTCTTGTGTTTAGTTATTGTGTAAGTGATCCAAAAGTCAAACATGCATGTCAAAATGGATGTAATTGTCCTTTAATGCTAACCCTGCATATGACTCGGCCATGAGTGGGATCGGGGAGGGGGGGTCCTCAAAATTAGAATTGTTTGCGTTTCTACTACATATGTAGATGGGGCCTCTTCCTACTCAGTCACCGTGGGGCTTTCTCGCTCCCCTAAAGTAAATGATTCATTGCATAAAATGTATGCAAGCACTGTTAAGCACAATTCAAATTTCAAAAGATATTATTTCCTTTGTTCTAATCCTCCGCACTCAGCAGAACCCAAAAATATTTAAAGAATTACATTTAAACAGGAGTTAATAAAAAAAAAAGTTAGGAGAGAGGAGTGTTGACCAGTATTCTGGGTCTGACCTAGCTTCTGGCAGGCACAGTGCCCAACTCGGCAAATTTTTATCCTAGGAAAATGCATCCACCTTAAGAGGAATTTAAAAAAGTCCGTTCATGTGATAATGGGTCAGGCTGTAAATGCATTAGTTTATAATTGCTCTAAGAATGTTCGATGCTCTATGAAGGCTCGATTTTATGTTGGTTTGTTTCTGGGCCCCGGACGAATTACATTTTTCAGTGTACAAGTTACGATTTAAAATATAGAGCAATTTACATGATATATCGTAAATCACTATGTTAACACTCCTGGGCGTTTACACCACTTTGTAAATAATTCGGGTGGGCGCTAACACGGTTCTGGGAAAAAAATGGAGAAAATCGATCTCGACAGTTACAGCGGGTGTTTATATCCCTCCTTGTATTCAAGGAAGTAAAATTCTGCTCATTAGGTACTTCCTTGTAAGTTTATCAGAGGCGCCATGGTGGGGCCATGTTCCGATATCCAACCTCCCCGCCGGCCCAGGATACTTTTAATGAACTTTGGAAATATAGTTTGGACAGCCTCATATGATCCTTTTTTTTTTTTACAATCAACAAAAAAAAATACGTTTAGGCCTAACTGGTGCTGTGTCCGAGACGGTTTTTATTTCTGGGAAGCTGCTGAGTTATGACTGGTGTGGTCATTATGGTCGTGGCTATATAAAGTAAATAAACTTTTCATTATTTGTTTAATCTTCATCACGAGTACTCAAACCACCCTCGTACACGCCTGTATTCATCATTTCTAATCCGCAGTTGCTTACATACCTGCACGGGCGCACCTCTGATGTGTTCAGAAAGTCAAGTCAGGCAAGGTCTAACTAATAACAAACGGCTAAATTGTTGGACGCTACTAGCCTGTATCACGACGTGCTTCACTTCATTCTAAGCATAGTCGCCGACTCGCAGCCTCAATAACTAAAACTACGTGAAGTCATTGATACCAAGCCCAAACCCCTATCTCACTCGTGCAGATACGTAAATTAACAGCAATTAGTTTTTATTGGCTATTCCGTGGACAAAATAATAAAAATAAGCCAGACGAGCAATGAAAACTGACTATAGAACGATTTTTACTGGAAGAAGTGGTAGGGCCAAATACACTAAACAGCAAAAGTGGTGGGGCCATGCCCCCCCCCCCCCCTCCGTCTCTGGTACCTATGAAGTTTATCAGGTTCAGTCCAAGGTTGACTTTGTTTAAAGAACAAATGGGAAAGGCCAGGGGGAGGGGTGTTAATACGGGCCTAGGCCAAATCGCGAAGTTGACAAGCCCATTAAAAATGAAGACGTGGGTGTTTATGTGGACATAGGCTTTAACTCAGCACTTTACAGTGTTTAAATGGTAGAGTACATTGATTTCAATCATGTCCTCCTGGTTTATATTACTAATTAAATTTTAAATATTTCTTGTTGCCTTGGTAAGGTACCAGCCCCCCCCCCCCCCCAAAAAAAAAAACCTTGATTTCGCAACCCCAATCACCCTACTATTTACGGCCCTGACACTATTCAGGTCTGAGAGCCAAGCCCAAATTTCCTCAAGGACACTTTCTGATGGCAACAACTTTCTTTTATACCTACTTTCTTGGCAATACGGTGTCTGTCCTGTCCATTCACCAAATTCGCATGTGGTCACATTGGATCCTTGAAGCACGTACCCATCCTTGCACTTGACTTTAGCCCGCATGTTGTGCTCTGTTTTGGGTGCAATGACCATACCGTGGCGTGGACGTGTAGGAAGTGTTTTACACCGTGCTGCGAATAGGTAATGTTATCGCTTAGAGAAAGAGTCTGGAAATGCACTGTACTGTACTCAGGGTTAACAAGTTTTTGATATGCGACAAGTTTTATCCAGTTTTTACCATGGTTTTAACCGTCATGTCAAAAACCTCTTTTTGACACCAAGTTTTTGACATGGCAAAAACAGCTAAAATACGCCATTTTACCCAGCCAAGAATGTAAAAGGACCAATAGGAAATTATAACGATTAAACCTATTTACTGGAGACATATTTGAATAATTTTGTAAAGCCATTATGCCACAGTGCGTTTTGTGTCATAATAGTATCTAAGTTTAGTAAGTAACTCATTTGAAATTGTTTCACAGAGCCAAATTAAGCGCTTCTAAAGTTTTTATTTTATGTTAATTAAAAGAGTTCGTTTATAATCGCTAACGCTTCTGCGTACCATATTTCTTAAATTTGGGCAGTTCAATCAGGATTTTATTGGTTGAAACCTTCTTGACGGCACGATTTTTGACATGTCACGTCAAACACTGGTTTTCGATGTCAAAAACCCAACCCTGACTGTACTGGATTGTGACAAGTCCATTTCTTACCCGGCACACACATGGGGATCGTATTCCAAGTTCCATTGGTGCATGTTGCTGTGGTGGCGTTATATGTTATTTCATATTTTTCGTCACACGTCACCACCACCTGCTGACCGTGAGGAATCCGTGCACCGGGTGTGGCATTGACAAGACGTCCGTGGGCAATATCGGGTGATAAGCAAGGGGCTGCAATCAAAGTAGGAGTTAACATATACAACATATCATTGGTATTGTAACCCAATGGCCTCACAAGTTGCAATGCAGTTCGGGCTGTATTCTGTGCAAGAGCCCTCAAGTGAAGCTGATCCAAACCAGTCTACGCGTAAGATGTAAGTTTGCGTGTTGCAGTGCATTGTGATGGCTTACTACGATACAGAGCAGTGTTGGGAATTAACAAATCTGCCTTTTGGTGTACACTCCAGCATATCTAAGAGTCATTGGTGCTATTAGAAAGTAGGACGCATTTCCATGCACTACTCACCCATGCAATTGGGCAGAGCATGCGACCATTGTCCATTCAGTTGACATGTAGTTGACATATAGCTGCCTTCGAACTTCATACCATCATTGCAACGGAAGAGGACGACAGACCCTAAATTTGTGTTATCACCTTCGAGCCATCCATTGTACAGAACTCCTGGGCTTCCACAGTCAATTTCTGAAGGAAAAGGCCACAATAGATAAGGAAACAGACTTTCTGTAGTTTGGTTTTGCGCTACCTTACTATGTCCTCTCACCTCTGCAATACGGCTTAGTTCCCGTCCATTGCTTATCGGACCCACATTTTCTCGTTGAATCTCCTACTAGCATGTGTCCGTATTGGCACTCGTAGGACACAACTGAATTGTAAGTAGTATATGTAGTTATGGCTCTTCCATTGACCGGGTCTTCTGGTAGAGGACACTGGACAGCTAGGTACAAAAACCATTCAAAGTTGGAATAAACGAACCATCGTACTTTGAATGTGCGAAAAATTCCTAGACACGAAATCACGCTCAAACTCAAAACAAACAAATCCTACCGATTTGCGAATTTTCGACAGGCTGCAATGATTAAATATGGGAAAACGGAGTCCTCCTGTTTGTAAGGCCACCACAAGAAGCATATTATTCACATTGTGCGACGTGCATCGATCATTGCACCCTATCGAAAATTTGCAAATCGGTAGGATCGGCCATTCAAAGCTAAAAGCTACAACGACAATCCATCGTAGCAATGAATACTTTTTTGAGTCTAAAGGAGGACAAAGGCATTCAAGTGTCTTGAAAATCAAAACTACAACTAGAAATCCCACGGTGAGAAATAAATGCATCTCAATCACAAAGTTCAGTAAAGAAAATTGACGGCTGAACGATCACTAAGTATTTCTGAAAAGCCATGTATGGAATGAGTCATCATCTGATTCCTCTAAAGAAGGAATGACAGTTACAAAGTACCTTAAAAATCAAGAAAGTAAACTAAAAAATTCTACCATTGTAGTTAGTAAATAAAAGCTTTTTTGAAGAGTTCAGCTTTTACCGCAACTTTGTAAGCAGGAAACAGAACACAAAATCACAATCGGAAGAACTCGATCATTCCTCTTGCCAATTACTGCAACTTCAGTTAGGAAGGTCATTCAAAGTCAAATGCTATATTCAGAAAACCCATTGCTATCAAATACTTTTAAACAGGTTGTAATAAAAAAAAAGTTCTACAGAAAAGTTCAGTAAAGCATCACAAGCAAGATTTGTTAGCTTAGGACTTGACAGAGAAGTGAAAAATTTCAAGAGCTATTATCAGATTCGCTGTTCTTATCAGCGCCTAGTAGAAGGTAATGAGGTTTGAAAAATACATTAGTTAATTAAAGGCTGCAATAATAAATAACAATATTAACAAGAAAAGGTCCTGTGAGTCATACAATACTGGAATTGGCAGCTGGGAAATTCATGAGCAGTCGTGTTAAGGAAGTAAAACTTTTCCAATAAGTAAAAAGTTTATTGGAAGCAAAAAAAAAATCTGCAATTAGAAAGGCATTATACTAGACACTAATCTTGGTCTTCTAATAGGGAATGCATTAGCATCAAAAATTAATCCAAAATACCATCAGAATGTGAGTCTATTTGTAGACGATAGTGACACATAACTAAAAGTCAGAGACATGGCGATACCAAAGTGCATTTCATCATCAACCATAGTTAAAAGTCTGGCAGCTGGAAAGGTCACACGAAGTCAAAATTCCACAATTAAAAACATGGCAAAAGAGATTGTTGGTGGCTGGAAAGGTCAACAGAAGTCAAAATTCACAGTTAAAAACTTGGCATAAAAAACAGAAACAGTCTTATCATCTGGAAAGAGTACAAGGCATCATTGTCTGCAGTTAAAACTTTACCGAAAAAAATTTAAAAATCATGAAGGCTGACAAAATTATGAGAAGTGAAAAGCGTGTCAACAGCAACAGTAGTCCAAAATAAAAATCTGAAAGACTATTAACCAAGACTCTACATCTACACAGTATACGAGACTTCTCTTGTAACAAAGCTCTTCTCATCACCAACGTATAGAATTGAAAGGTTATCCAAAATCAAAAGTCACAACCAGAAGACTATCCTCGTACACCTAATAATGGAACATGATTAGCCGGTATGCCAGTTGGTGCCAATATGATAACAAATCGTCACAAACTGTGACTGATCATCAACTTGCTTGAAGCCAGCGGCTCAAGTCATGCCACAACGCCTATTCACCCTGTAACGATTGCCTAGTGACCCTTACACAGTTCAAGATTTGTTTGCAATGCTTTTTCCCATGACCAAGATATCTTACACTTATAAAGGATAGATAGTTCGGGGGCTCAGCAGCGTAAAATGAAAAGCACAGTTGCAAAAGCTAGAGAAAGAGAAGAAGAGAATCCCACCTCGGCATGTTGGAGGCGGGCCTGTCCACTGGCCATTTCCTTGGCAAACACGGTTGTTTTTGCCAACCAAATCAAAACCCTCATGGCAGTGGTAAGTAACGCGGCTTGAGAAGGTGAAGGCTTCGTCGACTCGATAGGCGTTGGGCACATTCCCTGGCTCGCCGCATGAAATGGCTGTTGAAGGTGAAGAGAAGCGAATTGAAAAGAGCCCTAACATCAGCTTTTACCCTTTTAATTCAACAGTCACTTACGATTACACTCAACGTCAGGTCCGAACCAGCGAGCGGTGCCGTTGTAGAAGTAACATTTGGCTCGGGCAAATCCCTTGGTGTGGTAGCCAAGTGAGCACGAATACTGCAACACCGTTTCTAACTCGAACTGGCTCTGCTCGGTCTGTGCGTTGTGCACGGCGTTCGGCACCCGGGGTGGGGGTCCGCAGAACACTGCACAACCCAAACGAAGAGAGGAACCCTCAATGGCTGAACCTGGCCTTCGCAAGGGGGAGGGAGAGGCAGCCACTTACTGGCCTGCAGGCATTGAGGCTCCGTGCCGCTCCAGGTACTGTCAGCTTGGCAGATGCGATGATCAGGGCCGACTAGGCGATATTCTCCCTCGCACGTGTAGTACGCCTCAGCTCCAAAATGGTCGTCGGTAACCCGGACGCTGCCATGCTCGGGACTGGGGGGCAGGGCGCAGCGCAAATCTGTAACAGCCACTCGGTCAAAAAGCAAAATAGTGTCTGCTAACTAATCAAACCTTTCCTTTCCTAATTACCCTGTGTGCATCGTAATTACAATGTTTACAGTTGGTAAAATATTTAGCTATGAGAGAAATGTCACGAATTTCACTAACAGCTGCTTGATTTTGTCTGCGTATGTTAGGCGTAACATTCAAGTCTAAATTTTGGGTTTGACTACGTTTTTCATATTTTCTAATTAAAATATGTTAACTGCTGATAATTAAAAACATTCATATACACGCATTAAATTATGTACAATTTCGTAAAACAGTAACTTTAAAATTTACCATAGAGAATAACACCGAAAGTTTTATTTTAGGGAATTCAACATTATATTCCTGTTACTAACGTATACGTACAGCGTTATGCTGTAAACTTTGTCTGGAAATTAGTTTAAAATTAACATCAACCCTAATACAGGAAGCATACGAATCAGGCTAATTCTAACAGGTCCTACCAAACTTCAAAAAATAAATAATAATTTCCGTAAGAGTTTGTATGAACTTTCGTGGATGTTGGTCCTATTTTTATTCACTCCAAAATTTAGAGCTTTTTAAAAAACTGTTCCTCTTCGTTACCACATTACCTATTTCAGAATTGCCGAAACAATTTTTTTTAATGTTTTATTACAACTGTTATTATTAGTTCGTTTCGTTTGAATGAAATCTACTCTGTTTTTTTTATACGTGTAACTTCATAGTTGCGAGTTCCATGGGGATATGAGCTCTAATGTTTTTTTTTTTAATTCGCCGATTTTTATTCAGTTAATTATTGTTTTGTCGCAGCATTGTTAATGGTAACAGCAAGTATACCGTTTTACTCCAGAACATGAGAAGATTTGAAACGGGTGTTTGTTTATCTCTGCAGTATTACGCTATACGATATTGATAAACTTCCTGAAAAACCAAACATTACTAAGAAACAGGTAGCAAAGACAAGATGCACAAAATGGTTGTTAGTATTTACAGGCAAAAGGTGTTAAATGCCAATAATTTCACATACTTGTAAGCAGTTCACATGAGGAGGCTGGTACCTACACATGCATAACATGCCAACCTGATCTACATATCAGTAAATGTGTATCCCACCTGATAATCTCACACTCTACCCAGGCCGACAAGTGTGACACACGAATTGACGCGGTTCTTTTTCGATTTACAGACCCTAAGTATCATCAGATATATAGAGCAGTGACACGACGTAGTATTATTGTATATAATTCTATGCTGGGGCCTTAATGGGTTAGCTGCAAGGGGCACTGCAGAGAGAAACAGAAGGGCGTCATACTGACGCTGATGCTGTGAAGCGTGATTTCTTAGACCTAAAACGCGCGATTTTTGTTGTTGGAGAAAACAACGTAATTTTAAGCCTAAGAAATCCGCTCTTCCGTTGTTTCTCCCACCATTTTTATGTAGTGCACCTTGTAGTTATGCCCTCCAAAACCCATACTGGTGCCAATATGGCGGCAAATGTCACTGCTCTATACAATTTGCTTCAAAAAAATGAAATAGATAAAAAGTACGGGCTAACGAAAAGTCGTAGACAGGCTAATTTCAACCAGCAATCGTATAACTCTGACCAATCAGAAGGCAGTCTACGTACATTAAAATTAATAAACAGCCGATTTTGTTTATTTGCTTCACCACGAGTGGCTTCACTTGGTTTTAAGAAATTGCTTTTTTCTTTTTCAAATAATAAAGAGATCAAAGTTGAAAAGTTGCATTCCTAATCCTCACATTAGCAAAAAAAAAAAAAAATAAATAAATAAATAAATAAAATCCAGAGAAATCCAAGTTTAGTCCTGTTACAGTAGATCTAAATTATTTCAACTGTTGGGCGACAGGTACACATAAGTATATATATATATATATATATTTGGGAGGAGGAGAGGGGAAAGTTGTTTATTTTTTTATTTTTTTTTATTTTTTTTTTTTGGGGGGGGGGTTAGTTTAATGGATATGAAAATTACACGATTAACACGTGTATGTGCAGTGATGTATTAAATGTTCACATCGTAAATTAAACTCATTATAATACTAATTTGAACACCTGGTGGACGTTATTGTAATCATGTCTGGGTTGCTTCTCGAATCAATTTCAAGAAACCAAAGTGGCTACGGCTCTCAAAGTTACTGTAGCCACTTTGGTAATCATATCTTCACTAGAAAAGCTGACTGGATTTTATTGAAATAGAGTAGACAATCCGTACGAAAATACAACAAATACACTGACATGAGAAAGAACAACAGACATCAGGGTCCGTAGTGGGAGGGTGGCATCAGGGTCGCAGGTCCATCCCCCCTTCTACTCCCCCCCCCCCAAAAAAAGTTCTAGGCTAACGAAACTATATTCCTAATCGACGTATATTGTTGAAAAATCGGTCATCGACGGTAACAGTGGAAATTTCAACACATCTTTTTGGTAAAACAAAACGAATACTTTTTCCACCAGAAAATGAAAATACAGTTCAGGTTACTGTTATTAGTCCTTTCAAATTTTCGGAGAGAAAAAACGGTCTCTTTCTTCTTCAGAAATGTCTCTCCAAACGCAAACGCACTAATCTACTTCTTCACATGGTTGTTGCACGGTATTTAAAAATGGCGGTAAGTGTTCGTTTTTTACCAAAAAGGTGTAAGATATATTAAGAATACATTAAGAATGTTATATATATTAAGCATATTTATTAAGAATATAGCCTATCTATTAAGAGTATATTAAGAATATCTATGTATTCTTAAGCTAGCAAGACACACGCTAGTGTGTCGCCCGCCAATATGTAAACGATAACACCTATCCAGATAAGATATATATGACATGGCGACCAATAGGCACGTTGTGTCTTTACAGCTAAGGTAGTTTGGCTGTCTTCAGCTATCTGAGGATAAATAACAATGCGACGGAAAAGGCTTAAACTTGTGTGATCGGGAGACTTTGGTCGCCTGACAACATAAAAGTCACTGTTAGTGACACAGCTTAACGTTTTCTTGTTGAAAAAAACGACGTGAATAACGTTGATATGTGCCTAATTACTACGTACCACCAAGAATTCTTGGTACTACTAACGCTTGTTTTTGTATCACGAAAATAAATTCTTCCATGCGGTGAATAAAACTGATTCTTAGCTCATTTTACAGGTATCGCTCTGTAGATGTGCCCTTTTCATGTGGACCTTTCTAATTGGTCACGTGGTTCAGGGGTTAGCGAGCTCCAAACGTCCAAACTGATTGTTTTACATTGTTTTAAACATTGTTATTATGCAACAATGCCAAACTGAACATTAAATAATTCGTGCGTTTGCAAGGAGATACTTCAGTACTAATAAGAAATCCTAATTATTTGAAAAAAGACGACTGCTGTCCTCAAAATCTAACGAAAGCCAACGAAAAAAAAAAAAGAAATGGACCAGAAAACTAGATTGGTGTTTCCATCTCATAATTGCCAAGAAAAAAAAATGGATTTCATCATTTTGGACCAAAAATAGCTGATATCAACCCCAAAACAAAACTTGTTAAGGATTCTCGCCAAGTTTTTCGGCCGTGTGAAGTTGTGGTATCAAACGTCAAGCTCTTTCGCCAAGCTAATTCCACCGACTAATACTTCAAACGTTAAATGAAATAATTGAAAATTGCGCAGCAAGCAATTTTCATATATTTCATTTAACCTTTGAACTTTTACTCGGTGGGATTAGCTTGGCGAAAGAGCTTGGCCCTTTTATATCACGACTTAACACGGCCGAAAAGCTTGGCAGGATTCCTTAACAAGTTTTGTTTTGGGGTAGATATATTATTACAAGGAAACATCTTCGCTAACGTGTCGATTAGGAATACGGTACAACTTTCAAACTTTGGTTTCTTTATTATTTGAAAAGGAAAAAAATATAATTCTTTGAAACCAAGTGAAGCCACTCCTGTCGAAACCAAATAAACCAAATCGGTGTTTTTTTTTAAATTTTAATCTACGTAGCATATACCTTTTGTTTGATCAAATGAGTGTTACACGATTGCTGGTTGAAATTAGCCTATAGTATATGACTTTCGTTAGCCCTTAATTTTGCAGTCCCCCAAACAAAAAGTTCTGAAATTACAAATATTTAGGGGCAAAAGAGTCCCTAGGATCTCGAATTTAATGCCAAAAAACGACCCTAAGGTCTCAAAATTGAGGGATAAATTGTCCGTAAGGTCCTAAATTTCAAGAGGAAAATACCCCTAAGGTACTGAATCAAAGAAAATGAAATTAAACGAGCGTATTGTTGCTTTGATATGTGGAAACTTCTCTTCCAATAATAAAATTTATTCGACAAATTATAAGATTTTTAAAAAATCATTGAGAATTTAAAAAAAAATCATTCACCACTTTTTACCTTTCGATGGTCTAGCCTACTTAAAAAAAAATCTACCTACAACCTCCTCCCCCTTTCTTTCCCCTGAACCCTTCCCTACTTCCGTCGCGGCAGTGTCGTAACTATCCAACAAAAGTCCAAAATGGTCACTAATTCCACCCGCCCCCCCAACCCTCCTCCCCCCCCCCCGACCTCGTCATGAAAAGGTTGCTACGCGAGAATCTACACTAGAAAGTCCATAACGTCTTGGGTTCGACTTTCACTTGTAACAAACTTTTTCTTTCATTCACAAGTTAGTGTATTTCGTGTATTTTCACAGGATCAGTGCCAATTGTCTGCTACCTTTAAACCTTTGTCGTTTATTGTTTATTGTCCACTTTATTTTGCGGGTTAATGGTAAATATTTGTTTAATTAATGGAAACACACGGTCAACAAGCAAGCGTCGGTATTTATTTGTTTAACGTTTATCTAGTTGCTTCTTTGCTTGAAGTATTAATGGGTCGATGTTAGGTAGCAAGAAGAATGAATTTTTAGTTGAAATCCCTTTAGGCTAAGGTTTAAAAATAGAGACTGGCGTTAAAGGCAGGTGACAGACACATGTCTGTCGAGACGAATTTCAAGACACGAATTCGCTGTCAAAGTCAGTCTTTACATTTAATTTTACTTTCATTTACGACCGTGTTTCCTTCCACCAGTTATATATCTTCGTTTCTAAGTAGCTGTATTACGTATTTCTTGAATCACGAATAGCTTGGAAGGATTGCTTGGGTTTTCCTAATTCTAGTTTATTAGTTTATTCCATCTATTTGCGAATACGTGGTAGTAAGAGTTAAAATTGCCGGGGGCCCGTGTAAATCCTTACGGCTGCACTAGATTTGCTAATATTTTATTGCTCGGTTATTTAGTTTGCAATGTATTTACGTATTGTTGAGAGTCAGTAATTATGTCAGCTTGAAGAGTTACGTAAAATTCCTAGCCCAAGTTTAGTCTATTACGCCTAATTTTGTTGAACAAGTGGCAATAATTGTTTAAAAACTGGGTCTACCTAAACCTTACGTTACAATAAATTAACCTCTTTATATATTCGCTTTAACTGCCTGAATTGCAATGCTACGTGTTATTTTTGGAGCAGAGGTTATATTGAAAGGGTTACGTCAGATTCCTAATTCCAATGTATTTAGCCTGAATTAAGACTGTGGCTGTAATTTTTTTAAAATGCGTATGACTAATCTCTGTACTTGCAACATATTTGTCAGCAAATATTTGATTACAGCTGTAGCGAGAGCAAAATAATGAATAAAAACTGGTCGATCCAAGCTGCTTATTATGTCACACGTGCCATGCAGAGCAGCCCACTCTTATCCTACCGGGTTTGATGCAGCTCATGCCACACACTCCGTCACACAGGCATCGCTTGCGTTTCGACTTGCAGTCCGCGTCCGTGTCGCACTGTTTGAGGCATGAGCGGCCGAGCGCGGTGGCCTCTTCCAGGCGACGGGGGCAGACATCGGGGCTCCGGCCCCGTTTGGCAAGTGGATCTGAGGGGGGAAGGAAAAAAATTACAAATTAAAACGACGCAAAAATCCAACGCCGTCAGTCACGTGTTTAAGCAAAAAAGGCGATCCCCCCGCCCCGCCCTGCCCTTTCCCCACGTGCGCTGTCCGTTCGTGGGTGTCTGCCGGCCTCCCTCTCTCTCCCGTCAGCGTGGAGGGAGGTCTTGTCTAAAAATCTCACCTGGTTGTCCATTGGGGAGCCAAGTGAGTAGGACCAAGCAGCAGGTCAGCAGTTGAGCGGGCTTCATGCTAATGGTGGCCGATCACAATGGCGTTCCCCTCCAACCTTAGCTGGATTGCCCGCCCCCAAAGAGGTTTGGCGCCAACACACGCATCGATTGGGGCGAAATACCAAAATGGCGAAGAACCCAGCCGTCCGCACCAGGGAGGCCAGTCTTGGTTGAGGGGAGAGCGAAGACGGCCCGATGAAGGGTGTTCGTCAAAGCAGCCAGCCAGAGACGCACTTGGTGGCCAACTCTGCAGCATCCCGGTAGAGGGCGGACGTGTCGCGGTGGCGCACAACTGAAATACAAAAGGCCAGTCAGTTGGCTTTAATCTTGGTTTAGAACCTTTCCGCTCCCGTGTGTGTGTGTGTGTGACCCACTAAGTTGACAACTTAGGTCAAAAGAAATCAATGGCATGGAATTAAAGAGCGGCGCTGAAAACACCCGGTTGTCACGAACACACACATTTTTCTGGGTTTTTTTTGTAAAGCTCATTGTGTGACGACTTCTTTATTATTATGGCGAGTGCAAGGCTAGGCTGGCTTAGAGGGTTCTTTCTTCGGCAAAACGCGATTGTTTGCCAAAACGATAAATTTAAGAGGGGGCTTAAAAGAAGCCGTTATTTAGTGACGGTACGTACTGACCGCAAGGGCTGGCCAAAAAATAAGCAGCGGAAAAAAATACTAAATAAATAAATAAATAAATAAATAAATAAATAAATAAATAAACAAAAACGAGACAAGAGAAGCACAACACTAAACACCGATTCCGTGCCTGTAGTAATGATTTCAGGAAATCTATTGTGGACGTGGTAGGCGAGTGGTGGGAGGCCTCAGCGTGTAGTTGCCGTAATCTGCACACCTGCTCGGAATTACTGCAAGGGAACCCTGGGCCAGTCCGGTCCAGTCCCTGTCAGGACGTGTTTACGCAAAAAGGCCTTCTCGCTCGCCGAAAGCTATTTGCTAGTCAACCGTTATTTATTTATGATTAGTTTCCCGTTGCTACTAAATGTATAAATAACAACACGGATAAAGAACAAAGTGCTACAGTAATTTTAAACATTGCTACAAGATTGTTGTCATTTCACGCTTTTTCCGAAATTTGCTATTCTCTCTCAAAGTACAGCTTCTAGCAATGATCGAACGTCGGTAGAACAAATAGCTTCTCGCAGCGAGAATTCAAACTCAAACATGGCGTCCATTTCGTGGCTATCGAATCGAAGACAAACCATCGAATGCCGGCATACAAAAAACATTCCGTCGTCTTTTACTGCAGTAAAAATTGTTTTCTTGTTGTCATAAATCGACGCTCAAATGTTGCAAGCATCGTATGCCGTGTCACGAGGCACGAGAAGATTTGAGTCTGGGTCGTTGCCATGGTTACTAATACGCACAGACAACTCGAAAGCCGCATACTCCGGCAAAGGCGAGAAGCAGCCATCATATTTAGTATTGATCAAGTAAAAGTTAGTGAACGAGAAAACTGTCCTTGCATAAACGAGCCCTTAGTCAGATCGGCTGATCACTGTTGTGCAAGAAATAGCCAGACTCCTTCATCAGCGCTGATGCAACGTTGTACATTCTTTCATGAATGCAATTCACAGTTAAATTGAATGTGATGTCATGTGACATGACTAGGGTGATGTCATGTGACATGACTATGACGTAATATTTATATGATGAAGTTTCCGTGATGTGTAACCAGATAAACATCAGTCCATTGAATTAAAAAAAAAAACAGCGTTTCTCCTCACCTTTAAAAAAAAAAAATCCCACCTTCAAGACACAAAACACCCCCGCTCAAATGGTATCGGCTGCAAACCTCAATACATTACGTGACGACATAATGTTTGCATAAACAACGCAGCTATGAAGGCAAACTTTCCATTTACACCAACAATTTTGTTTTTCATTTCGAAAGTTAGGGACCATACGACAAAATAGTTACACCACCAGGGCCGAACTGTATCGGATTTATGAGCCGATGGGCGATTTCGCCTTACATGGCCAATCCGCTCGAACCACGTCCCGATGGCGTCTCGGCCTTCGGCCATGTGTGGGATACAGTACACCAGGGGTGGAATACCTAAAGCATTGCTTAGTTCGGCTATGGGCAAAGGTTTCCCAGTTTGAATTCCCTGGGTGTTCCACATACTAGACTTCTTTCTACGCATAAATTGTGTGGTAAAAAGTACATTCCGATAAATAGTTATTTATGTCTTGCGGAGGGGAGGGGGGAACAGGGTGAATTTAAAATGTGAACAAATTTTCGATGATTTCCCTCCCAAGACCCTGAAAAAACAGGGAGACAACACCCCCCCCCCCCAATATTCTAAGGGACCGGCCATATACTATGTCATATATTAAGGGATGGATGGGTAGTTGATTTATTGAAACCATTGTCACGCAGGGGTGGGGGAATATTTCCAAAATATGACGTCACAATATTGCGTCACATTTTGGCATTCACAACACCTTACTTTGTTGGCGTATTATTAAGATGTTTAGCTAAAAAAATTGTTAAGAAGCAGACTTATCCGCGGCTGCCAAGCTGCCCTACAATGCTCCACTCACAACGCGCTCCACTCTGCCTGTTTCCTGAATTTGGGCGTCGGACGAACGTCTAACTGGAAAATCGTCTAATGGGATAATTGTCTAATATTTGCAGAAATAAAAAATCTGGAAAATCATCTAAACGGAATATCGTATAATGGAAAATCATCTAAACGGAATATCGTATAACGGAAAATCATCTAAACGGAATATCGTATTATGGAAAATCATCTAAATGGAATATCCTAGGGGCGAGGGATAATCGTCTAACTGGAAAATCGTATAATTGGAAGAACGTGTAACGGAAAACAGTATAACGGAATATCATCTAACAGGAAATTCGTATAATGGAAAAGCGTCTAACTGGAAATTCGTATAATGGAAAATCGTCTAATATCCCTGCCTCGCTCGCTGTGGCTATACATATAACATCAGAAACGCAGTTAGACGTTAATCCAGTTAGACGTTTATCCATTATACAATTATCCATTATACGATATTCCATTTAGTCGGATGCTTTCCAGATTTTTTATTGGGGCGAGGGATAATCGTCTAACTGGAAAATCGCATAAATGGAAGAACGTATAACGAAAAATAGTATAACGGAATACCATCTAACAGGAAATTCGTATAATGGAAAAGCGTCTAACTGGAAATTCGTATAATGGAAAATCGTCTAATATCCCTGCCTCGCTCGCGCTGCCGCCCTCGCTGCGGCTATACATATAACATCAGAAACCGCAATTAGACGTTAATCCAGTTAGACGTTTATCCATTATACAATTATCCATTATATGATATTCCGTTTAGATGCTTTTCCAGATTTTTTATTTAGGCAGATTTTAGACAATTATCTCATTAGACGATTGTCCAGTTAGACGTTCGTCCGACGCCCCTTTTTATTTAGGCAGATTTTAGACAATTATCCCATTAGACTATTTTTCATTATACGAATTTCCTGTTAGACGATTTTCCATTGTACGAATTTCCAGTTAGACGATTTTTCCATTATACGAATTTCCTGGTAGACGACTTTCCGTTATACTGTTTGTTATACGGTATACGTTCTTCCAATTATCCGATTTTCCAGTTAGACGATTATCCCTCGTCCCCCCCTGAATTCGCAAGCGTAGTTGGCTACGTAAAGTACTTTGAAATATTACAGTAGGGGGAAGGGGGGTGGGTACTGGCAGAAATGTGACGTAATTATTTGGGGAACGATTTAAATTTTGCGACATTTGTGACAAAGGGGTGGGGGTGTTTCAAAATAGGCCAAAAAACGTGACGTAATGGACGGCCCCACCGCAAAAATAAGCTTTTCGTACAACTTTTCAGATTAATTGTAGATGCTTTCCTCTGGACTAAGTAAACAAATAGCATTTGACGGCATTGACACGTTCTCACTTGTGTGGTAAACGAGCAGCGACTTAGAGGATGTTCTCGAAAGCACTCAAAAACATGGTGTTAAACCACCTTTGAACCGAGATTCATGATTTTCAAGACGGTAGAATATCTTTTGAGGTAAGGGATGCATATTGGCACTACTAAGGGCTAGGGGTGCCACGATAAAAAATTATCTACCCCGATAAAACGTTTTAAATTATCGCGATAATCGATAATGTCTCGATAAACTAATTTTGAGGCTGGAAAAACCATTTAAAAAAAACAGTAACCTTCATGAATGTGAATTGTGTGGCACTCAACCATTTGGCCAGTAGACATGAAAATGCATTTGCTATTTGACCATTACTTCCTCACCACGTAGAAACAATTTAACAGTTGTGCTGCTACTAAATGCTTAAACATTGTTTGCATTAAACTAACTCTCCAAGCAGCTAAAGTGGCTAGAAACAGTACTGCCAGGGCCGTAGGAAGGGTAAGGCGAGCAAGGCAGCCGCATAGGGCGCCACTTTTTTGGGGGGCGCCACGCCGAATTCCCGCCAACCATGTAACCGTGGAAGTGGGTTGGAAAGCTCAAATATATTTTTTAACCGATCGCACCAAGGTTTCCAACCCTTAAACTTTACAATGTGCTTGCTTGGACTTGGTTTACTACTCGCTGCATTAAAATAATAACAAAAAAAAGTTTACAGAGAGTCACTTCATTGTACTTGCTTCTTTTCTCTTAAGGATATGCTTGCACCCGAAAAATGCGAAAATAGGTGGAAAAAAAAACAGTTTTTTGATTCCGGTTGAATTAGTTATTTTGAAACGTTTATTTTCAGTTTATTTCAGCGAAATAGGTTACCCTCATCTCTTGTCATCTTATTTGAGATTTTTTGATCAGTTGACATGACATGCCAAAATTATCATGAAATAGCGTTAGTTCAATAAAAACTAGCCATTAATGTTTATTGTCCTCAACCGCTTTAAATACCTGGTGCAAGTCTCTCTCATTTTTTAGGAGTAGTTACTATTTAGTTATGTAATCCACAATATAATATCCGTGAATTTTTTTTTTTTTGCTGGAAATAGGTAGTTGGGGGAAGGCGGGCGCCACTCAATTGGCTCGCCTTGGGCGCCAAGGGGACTAGCTACGGTCCTGAGTACTGCCTACTTGGTTGGATAGCCCTTGTAATTCCACACGCAACACCGCAAACTGCATGTTTCTAGCTATTACGGTTTCCGAGGATAGGACAAATTGAAGCATCGGGGTTTGCACGATAATTCGATAAATTAGAAAAAGTAAGGCGATAATCGACGAAAATTGTTATCGCGATATTACCGAATTATCGATTATCGTGCCACCCTACTAAGGGCAGTTGAAGTCGGCTTGTCCATGACCTTCACATCATTAGCACGTGCAACATGAAAAAAACGTTTATGGTGCAAAAACGTTTTAGACCGTGGGTTTAAAGAACTATTTACTGTATGACACTAGAAATAACATCTATTCTTATAAAAACTTACATGATGGGGAGGGGGGGTGGGGAGCAGAAGCTACGGCGTTTTTAGAAATTTTGACTGACGAAAGCGCCATAAAAAATTGCATTTTCCTGTAGTTTGGTCAGTGTTTTTTAGGCCTAAAAATGTATGCCCCCCCCCTCTCCCGAGGGTTTAAAAAATCCATAATCCTCCCCCCCCCCTCCCCCTAGATAAATAATGACCGTTCCCTTAGGTGAATTTAAATTGATTTAGAATGCAACGTAATAAATACACTATTTTAATTTTTTTTTTCAGTTGGCACTGGCTTAGTTGTGTGCCGAGCTCCTTTGGAGCCGACCTTATACCGCGTCTCTTCACCTTTATGCCCTCTGCTCAAGTCAGTAAAAATGGGCTTGGACTTTCGGTTCCATTACAAGCTGAAAGCTTCAAGTTACCATGGTAGCCTCCCGTGTTTATAAATTTATATATGTGCTAAAGACAGAGAGGAAAATCTGGTAATATTTCACATGTAAACACTTGCAAAAAAGCGAGTGTTTCGCGAATGTTTGCGTATGAAAAGTTAATAAACTTGTACGGGGCCGACGACGAGGCACTCGGAGTTAAGACACACGCTAGTATGTCGTCCGCCAAGATTCAACGATACATTAACGTCCGGCCAATCAAGATAAAATATATATGAGCATGGCGACCACTAGCTACTTGCGTCTATATTAAGCTAAATAAATACGGATGTAAACCTATTTTAGGTTGCCTTTTGGATTTAAATGTAAGATTGCCTGAGCGGGGAATTGAACCCACGACCTTTGAAGCCAAAG
>JAHWFP010170889.1:0-12613 GCA_023313725.1 Lithobius niger
GTTTGGCCCTTGTGTCATTTGGCCTTTGTGACTTTAGCTGATATGTCGTAAGGAAAATTTAGCTCTTGTGTCGGATTTTGGCTCTTATGTCGCTTAGCCCTTATGACATTTAGCCCTTCTGACGTGTTCCCACCAACGGCCGTCTCCTGACTTCAGGCCAACTGAAATTCGTAATAATCTAAAAGCTTTTTTTCGAAGGCTTGCAATGTCTTGATATTGTTAGCTTACTATCATAGCTGAATACATAAGCAGCATTTCTGTACTGTTAAAGAAAAATGAGTGACAAAGTGACTGGCACTTAGATGTGCCATGCTACAAAAAAGGGGTTGCAAATTGAAGCGCTGCTCACTGGTTAATGCCACAAACCGGACGCTAACATTGTAGGGAAAAAGCTAGTAGGTAGATTATAATGAGCCCACACCACTATCCTTCTTTACGGCCAACAAACCTACAATATTGTTTTAGCTAATTATGCAGTATCTTGCCAAAAAGATTAAAGTAAGAAAATACGTATGTAAAACAATAAACCAATGACCAACATTGTGTTAGGGGGTGGAAGTAAGGGAGGGTTACAAAAGGGTTCTCCCTATCCTTTGAAAAGTAAGAATTTGTTTAATTACTTTATCCTCCCTTGAGCTGCTCCATTACCAGGAATCGGGTCTCTCCAAGAGCAAGAACTTGGCCTTCAACCCAGTTAGGCCTAACCCTCCACTGCTAAAATAAAGAAAACTTTTTCAAAATGACGTGGTACCAGCTACGTTTTGTTCTATCAAGACCTTTTTTTTTTTTCATTCATAAAGCTGGATGTAGCATCTCTCACATGCCAATAACACTTTTTGAAAAATGATTCTTAATTAAAAAAAAAAAATTCATTTTGTTTACATTGCATCGAAAATCCATGCTATTTTCACCCAAACCACTAAACATGTTGGAACCACACAGGGGTCGTTCTATCCAAGGAATCTTCTGTTTTTTGTGTGCTTAATCTACGCGAAATATTAAGGTGACGTTTTTTAAAAAAATTTTACTGTAAGGTAAGTAGTGTTATGATATTATATTTGCATAAATTAATATTCACATAAATTATAATACGATTATAGAGAGCTGCATATATTCATGCAGATATTCAAAGTTATATAAATAACCAAAACAGTGCATAAAAGCACGATATTTATTTTAAGATACAAAGCTCCAAACAGGACATAACAAGTTCAAACAAGCCAAAGCTCAAGGAGGTGCGTCATCGTACCAGGTGTAAGGTTGCGGTCAGCAACGATGACTGTACAGGCTATTAACGACAGAGCACTTTAACTAATTGTAGGGAAGGGTTAAAGTGAGTGACATATCGGAGGCAACAATCTGTAGGTTACCTTTGGTCCCGACAGGTGATTCTTTCCCTCTATAATTATTGGGAGTAAAAAGCAATTAATGGCGGCTTGCTCGCCAAACGATATTTCTCGTATTTTCTTACAGTGGTGCAGAAGTGTCCACGCTTAGCTTCTAGCTAAATTATATTATAAGATTAAAGGCATTTCGTGGAAAATGTTTTTTAGGTTAACCTTTTAAAATTGTATTGACTTGTGGAAAGGTTGCTTTAGGATTACTAGCATTTGGCTACTAGGAATTTAGTGGCGAATTGAATTTTTTTAAGGCACAAGTTGTAATCGAATAATAATTTTAGTCTAGACTATGGTATTTTGGTGGACAGTTTTAATTGTGATAATAATTTGCGATTTGATAATGAAGTTGGTTTTAGTGAAATATTTGGATTCTCTCATTGGTTGACATCAGCACTGTAGTGAACAGTGATTTTTTTGTATGTGCTAGGGTACGATATTGGAGGATTAAGGGTGGATTGCCTTCGATATTGCAAAGGATATTGCTTGGTTGGTGTGATTTGTGTGATTTTAAGCATAGTGTAGCATATAATCTTTTGAATTTATTATAATTTCCGAACTTTAAGTGTGATTTTGTTGATTATTACTTGAGTATTGGGCAGTATTGATTATAGTGCAGTACTTACTGATCACCGATAAATTTTGTGTAGGCTATAATTGATTGTTTAACAGAGGTGGCTAGCTGTTGGCATTGATACAGGAATCAGAGGTTGATATTTGCTTAAAAGGCTGGTGTCAAAATTTTTTGTTGTGTATTATTTCAGTTGATTGGGAAAATTTGGCTGTTAATTTAAGATCGTGTTGTGTAGAAAATTGGTTAAAATTAGTGGATTACGTATGGCGTTAAGCTAACCTTAGTAACTAACTTAAGATTAGTGTTGGAATTTTTTTTAGATTTTATTAAGGGAATTGTTTTAAATACCTATCATGTCAAGAGGTAGAGGCCGTAGCACTAGAGGTATGGTTACACGTTCCTCTAGGGGCAGGCAATTTAAGCGACCTTTGAACAGGGATGATTTTGTAGATTTAAGTCAGATCACAACCAGTACTCCCAAACGCCATAAGCGCGGGGCCGTGATAGAGTCGGACTCAGACGATTCTGACCATGATAACGATTCCCCTCCAATTTTGAGGCGGGAACAGTCACGTTCGCCGGATCGTACCGAAACAGGCGAAAATGACAGGGGTAGAAAGAAATCGAGGACAAAGCGTCTCGATCAGGTTACTAGAGATTACTTAAGGGGTAGATTAGGGTTTAGATCAACTATTGATGATCGGGGCCCAGCAGATAATAAAGGTGAGATTAGGAAATTAATTGATGATGCTGTGGCTCGTCAGTCAAGGGGTGGTATGAATGAAGAAATTGTAGAAAGGATGTTGACTCGTACCTTATCGGCTTGTCTCCAAGCTAATACAGAATCACAAGAAAGAATATTACAAAAAGCTAATGATGGTCAGGTAGACTTAGTAAGAAGTTGCAGACACAATGCAAGGTCAAACAAGCTGGGATGTGGGAAGAGCTAAGAGCGGCTAAGAAAGCTATAGGACAATTTTGTGGGGACGATAAGTTGGATGTTTTTACTTTTGCCTTAATGGTAGAAAATTTGCGTACTTTGGAACCAACTTTGGTAGATACAGAGTTAATATCGGTAGCGTGCAGCAAATGCACGGGGAATGTCGCAAAATTCTTGGGCACTAATCCACAAATTGCTGGTGCTAAAAGTTGGGAAAGTTTTAAAGAAATTTTGATCGACCGTTTTGGCTGTGCTGGTCGAAGTATTACAAAAAGTAAATTTTACACGACAGGTATGAAGGAAGGTGAGTCTTTAGAGGAGTTTTCAGAACGATTGGAAACTATGGCAGCAGCAATTTGGAGGGTTAAGCCTGGGGATAGTGAGGCGGAAAGAATACACAAATTTGAATGTAAAGATGAGGGGTTACGTGATGCTTTTCATCAGGCTATGCCTAAGGAAATAGAAGGGCATATAACTTCAGCTAATGCAAAAACGTTCAGAGACATGTACAATGAGGTAATTAGAAAGCGTTCTGTCATGGAAGGTTTTGTGGAAGGTAAGAAAACGAATCCTTCCACCACATCATCATGTTAAGGGAATCGGGCCAGTATCAGAAATAGGCATTAATAATCTTGCTTTGGGCACCATGGCGGATAAAATCAGCGTAGTGTAAACAAAATAGGGTCTGCTAAAAATGAAGTCAAGGTAAGTGCAGTACAAGCAAATGGTTCTGAGATAAGACATTGTTACCGTTGTTTAGGGCGTGGCCATATGAAACGAGATTGTCATACAAAGGAGCAAAATTTACAAGGGGTCCTTCAAAGAAATGAACGAAGATTAAATGGAGATAGTTCAAGAAATAAATTTAATTCCAATAACAGAGGGGGACGTGGTGGTTCCTCGAATAGGGGTAATTTTAGAGGTAAAAGAGGTAAGTCATGGTCCGGAAAAGGGTATAGAGACAATCAGCATTTTAATGCGGGGAATCAGTTTAATAACCAGCAATATGGTAACAATCGTAACTATAATTATAATGCTGGGGGTCAAAACCGTAATCAAAACGATAGTCATCAGCAAAATTACGGGCAACAACAGCAGTATAGTCAAGGTAAGAACCAGGGTGGACAAAATCAGGTTTCACAGTGTGCTGTCCAGGCGACTTGGGAAGGAGAAAACAGTCAAGTTAGCGAGTCTTCAAAAAACGGGATCATAGCCTAGATGCGAACAGGTGTCTTAGGCTACAACAGGATGCACAGGACTCTAATGTGGTGTCACATGAAGTTCCTATTAACGCAGTGCACACCCAAAACCCTGTTGGTCCTTCAACGGAGGATATTAAAACTAAGTCGATTAACTTTACTAGTATCCGGTTATTTTCAACAGAGAACGCAGACAAGTTGTTCACTAAATTATACTCAGATGTTGATTGGCAACAACAAAGGTTGTCATTACCCGATAGGACATTGGCTTTGCCTAGATTGGCTTCATATTTCGGAAAAGTTCCGACTAAATATGTTTCTTGTTTTGTTGAAAACAATTTAGATTTAGCCGACGATTTTCACAGTATGTTGAACACTGTTAACGAAACGTACAAATTAAAATATGACTGTGTAATTTTAGCACTATTCGAAGACGGTGTAGATTCGTCATCTTTTCATTCTGATTTAAATCCTAATGACACAAGTAAACCAATTATTTTATCTGTTTTGGGTCAAACACGTAAGGTTCAGTTTAAACACATTGATGAACCATTTTTCAAAAACGATGTGGTAATGTCTTCTGGTTCGTCTATAGGAATTTCTGATCAAACCCCAAAAGAGTGGAAGTTCAGAATTCCGTTGTTAGAAGGGAACAATGAACCTATGATTTGCCTTACATTTTGGGATAGTACTTGTGATACTACACCAAAAAGTACTCCTAGCGTAAACAAATCTATTTTGAAAAATGGGAGATTGCGAGTGAGCGTTTCAGCCGAGTTGAGCGGGCGCTGGTACAACCAACGCCATCTAGCGAGCGAGATACACACTAGAAGTGAGAGTGGCAGCCTACTTCATTCAGATCAGGCAGCAGGGCCATTGTCAAGCGAGGAAAGCGATGTTCCGGTACATAGTGTTCAGAACATAGCTTTTTCTCGTCCGCATTTCGTATTTAATATTGGTAATAGACCTAGAATATGTTTATTGGACACTGGGTCTTCAGTATCTTTAATCTGCGACTCAGCAGCACAGGAATTGCTATGTGATTCAAATGTGAATTGTCAGTTACGTGATTTGGATAAACCATTGGATTTGGTTGGCGTAGGCCAAAAGAAAATTAAAACAGGTCAACAAATTACGGTTAGTTTCAAAATGTGGTTTTGCACGCCAACAAGAATTTATAATCGTACCTAACGGGTCTTTTGGAGAAATTCCAGTATTACTAGGTTTCGACTTCATGTCTAGTAAATTAGATTCCGTTTCGTTGGATTGATCACAAAATATTTTGAAAATCGGAATTTTGGAATTTCAACTTTCAGCAACGGCTGAACTAGCTTGGTCTAGTTACATTCAAAATATGGAAATCGTAAATCGTGAAAAATATAATCCATCTGGCATCCACATAGCAACTCTTAACATTGAATCTGACGAAGACAGTAATGAAAACCCGAAATCAACATGGAATCGCACACCCAAAGAAGAGTATATATATGTAGAGGTGACACTTCTATGGGATGAGTTGATTCCAACAAACACGGAAACACGGGTAACAGCGTTATTATACTCCGTTCCCGGAGATACAGAACGGTATTTTTGTACCAAAAACTAATGAGGATTTAATTTGTATGGCTCATGGGCTAGTAAACACGTCACCTACCGGTATTCTTCCGGTGATGTGTATAAACTTGAGCGGCGTAGACATCGAACTCAAAAAGGGAACGGTGCTGGGGCATTATACGACAGCAATCGTGGAGTACGAGGACGAAGCGACAGAGGCGGAGACGTGCGAAACAGCACCAGTTGATTCAAGGCCAACTCAGATGCCGGAAGAGCAAGACAAACAGGGAAACAGCTTACCGGAGGGGCCTGCAAAGGGTCTAGCAGAGCCCTCCGTGCCCAAGACGAAAGAAGAACTTGATGAAGAGTGGAATTTAATTAAACACAAGTTTACCTTTCCGGATTTGTATGAAAATCAAAGAGAGGAGTTCCTGGATATGCTAAAGACGCATCAATTTTTTTTCCAAAAATGATTTTGATTTAGGAGTGTACGAACAGTACGAGGTCCCGATTCGTACTGGGAACGCGGAACCAGTTCGTTCCAGGCTCTACAGAGTTCTTTTCCATCAAAGAGAACTATTGGATAGTTACGTAGAAGAGATGGAGAAAGCTGGGATTATAAAAGAGGGAAAAAGTAGTTGGATGTCGCCATGTCTCTAGGTGAAGAGGAAGCCTAGCGGATATCGCGTCGTAGTGGATTTGAGAGGTTTGAACACTGTTGTTGAATCCATAAGTGTGCCAATACCCACTGTGACAGAGAGCATGGCACATCTGAGTGGGTCCAAATACTTCAGTAAACTGGATTTTAAGTTCGGATTTTACCAGCTTGAGTTGCTGAAGACGATAAACATAAAGTAAGCTTCAATGCTTCCAGGAAAAGTTGGATTTTTCAGCGGTTACCGATGGGATTACGTACGGCGCCAGCGCATTTCCAGTTTTGTGCTCAGCAAATCTTTGCTGAGATTTTAGGTGCCTATTGTGCCTGCTATTTAGATGATTGCTGATGATTGATTTTGATGATTGACAGAGCTCTAGGTCTGGTATCTAAGAGTGGCATGAAACTCAGTCCAGAAAATGTTCATTTGGTTGCAAAACAGTCAAATTCTTGGGATTTGTGCTAGATGAACATGGAATACATCCAGATAAAGACAAAGCTATGGAGCTTTATCCGGCCCCCCAAGAACCCTAAGCAGGTGCGACAATTCGTCGGACTCTGTAATTACTTTCGACATCATGTGGGTGGATTCGCTTCCCATGCCTCTATTTTAACAAGGCTGACAAGAAAAAATTGCAAGTTCGTTTGGGGTGAGGAAGAAGAAAAAGCTTTTCAGGAGTTGAAGCGAGGGATGATCAATGCCGCTACGTTAAAGCATCCGGATTTCACGCAGCCATTCTATCTCGAAACGGATGCATCCGATTTTGCGGTGAGTGGATGTTTGTCCCAGATGCACGGAGGCATTGAGTATCCCTTGGCCTACACTTCCCGAACACTCACACCTAGTGAGCGTAAGCAGACGACGACTACCAGGGAGATTTTAGCCATCGTAAATGGAATCGAATCTTTTAGAGTATATTTACTAGGTAAAACGTTTTTTTTTTTAACTACAGACCATATGGCCATAATTTTTTTGTACAACTCGTCCTCCTTGTCACCAAAATTGGAACGGATCTTGCTACAAATACGCGATTACGACTTCTGTCTGCGTCATAGACCAGGAAGATTGCTTGCTGTGGCTGATGCGTTATCAAGAATCGAAATTCCGGTAGCTGTACTCGGAAGCCAGTATCCTGACTGGACTCGCGCGCATCTGGCTGCAGAACAACGCAAGGATCCGTATTTTGGCGAAATAATAAAACGTCTTAAAGATCAGTCATCGGAGGAACTTCTCGATGCTTCAAACAAACGTAATATCTTTTTCAAAGATTACGACGAGATCCTGTGTAGGATCCGGCTCGCGGATCCCGAGCAAGGAAGAATAGAAAACTTAGCATAGATGTGTATTCCAAAATCTCTGGTGAATTTTTGTATTCGAGATTATCATGCAGCAACAGCATCGGGACATAGAGGAGGTAAGAATATATTGGATTTAATACAACTGTATTGCTTTTGGCCTAACATGTACAAGCATATTAATGATTATGTGAAGTCATGTCAGGTCTGTCAGGCATTTGCTAAACCAAACCGACCCTATAAGGCTACACTCTGAGCCTACACCCCCTTGCAAAGGCCAGGTTTGTCTTGGTCACTGGATCTTATTGGGTCTTTGCACACCAGTAACTATGGCTCTAATTATATACTATCCATGATAGACGACTTCTCTCGTTACACTGTCGCAGTGGGTATTCCCGATAAGAAGGCAGAGACTGAGCGAAGAAAGTATTTTCTAGATTAATTGCTAAATTTGGTTGGCCAGTCCATTTACGTTCGGATAACGGAAGTGAGATGAATAATACTATTATGGCTAAATTGACTAATTTGTTGCAAATTAAACAAATTAATTTTACACCTAATGTTTCCTGGGTACGTGGTTTGGTTGAAAACTGCAACAAACAAATCGAAACCACTTTGCGTAAAATCACGTCTCATTGCCCTGATGATTGGTGTAGATATTTGGAAATGGTGACTGTAGCCATTAATTATACTCCTTCAGCGGCTACATTAGTTAGTCCCCATTTTCTCCATTTTGGTTGTGCATATCGTTTACCAGCATCACTAGCTTTTGAACCACCTAAGATTTGTTACGATAGCGAAGATTACGTGGTTCGTCTAGAGAGTAGACTTCAAGCTGCGTTCGAAGTAGCACGAATGCACAACTGGAAATCTGTCATAAAATCCCAGAATTTTTATAATAAAACGGCAAGACCTTATCAGTACATAGTCGATGATTATGTGCTTTTGAAATTATGGGTTCCTATAAAGCAGATTTCCAATAAATTAAATAAATGTTGGGTAGGTCCATTCAGAATTATGGAATTTGTAAAGGACGTTATCGTACGAGTGGTCCATTTCTTGGATCCGTTGAAAATTTATCGTGCACATGTTAACCACCTAAGACCTTATTTTATTAAGAGTTCAAATCAGCCTATACCTTTTAATGGAGCGTCAGATCTTGATTTGTCATTACAAGTTAACGGAGAATTAACCGATGCTGAAACAAAATTACAAGAATACATTGCAAAACTTCTCTTGGATCCATCTGACCGAGCGGCGGAGATGGAGGTTCCGGATCTCGAGTAGTCAGTTGCCAACGACGCGTTAAATAAAGCAGGCGATGGTAACTCTAGAAAAAGTAAATATATCGAACCAAAATCGGCTCGATCTTTGAAAATTAAACTAAACTTCAACTTACAACGTTTTAACGGCACATCGCATTCTTATCAAACTAGAAGCAGTAAATGTACGCCAGAAATAAGGCTTCGTAGGCAACTGGACGACGCGAGAGCCGACGGAGAATTTGAAGTGTAGTTTTCAAATAGAACACAAAGGAAAACATGGCCGACAGCCGTGCGGCTGGTCGCGAGAACCCCGTGGTGGGTTGTTGGAAAACGTGGCATTGCAGACAAGCATCGCTAAAAACGAAACTTAAGGTTATACGGAGAATGTGAAATAAAAAAAAATTCATGCATGCACAGAGGTTGCTTAAGTAATAAATGGACATGTGTCATAGTGCGTAAATAAGTAGACAGGATACTAGTAATTCATTGGTTAAGAATTTAAATTCATCATTTTTTTAGATTTATTTTAAACAGTAGAAACTACAGTATTATGTACAAATTATTGGTTGAATGCATAATGGATTCTCATGAAGAAATTGAAATATGTACAGTAAAAATAATGGGAAATACTGAAAAATAGTTGTGGTATTTTGAGGAAAACTAAGGGATTATGGAAAATTAAAACTGTGGAGACATAAATTGGAAAATTACGAAATGAAAATTTTGAAAATTATTTGGGAAAATTAGGTAGTCAAATCAGATAGTCAAAATTAAAGTTAAAGGTTAAAATTTTGATGGCCTCATTCAAGTAGGGGAACTTAAATTAAAATTATTTACATGAGGAAAATTTCAGATGGCCGAACGTTAAGGCTGGGTTTTACATTGGCGTTGAGGGGAACAGTAGCGGTCTTCGCCGATGGATGGCGCCAGTTGTCGGGTCACCAACATTCGCCGACGCCGTAAAATTGAACGCGTCGGACGAAGTGGTGGTGACTTATGGCAACATGTACGGCAAAGGTTACGGAGGACCGAACCTACGAGGCATTGGGTCCAGTGTCATTATCTGTAATAAATCAAATCAAAATTGTAAATAACTAGAAATTAAGAGCTGAAAAACGTGGCAATTCGGTACATGGATTTTGGATACCTTTCTGGAAAATTAAAATTTTGCCTTATGAATTTTGGGAACAAGATTGGTCAAGATGAGGAATTCAATGTTTTCATTTCTTTTAATTTATTTTATATTTTTTCTGTCCCTCATGATAAAGAGTGTTGGAGTTAAGGTAACATTGAAAGTAAACGTTGGGTAAAAAACATCAAATTGGCAAAATTTTGGTAAATGATTAAAAGAAAATGTAAGATACATGTAAGTATTTGGCAATAATGTCTTTTTGAAACGAAAAACATTAACAATAAAAATAATGAATCAGATTTTCGTAAATTCCGTATGAAAAACTGGTTTACGTTCATAATTACAGATTTTTTTTTTCTTGTATATGCCGGAAAATTTCATAGGAATATTACGGTCATTGCCTAAATAAGACGTATCGTTACGGTGGGGTGGTAAATAAGCAAAATATTGTGATCCCCTCACCTCCCTTCCCTTCATTTCCCCCAGATAAATGAGAAAAAGAAAGAGATCAAGGTGGAACGATTTTAAACAATCGTATTTGGGAGTTGCGAGGTAGAATTACTAGTGGTAAGGTTAATACTTACAAACATATATGTTAAAGACCTTTAAGGTCGGGTAGAAGATAAAAGGTTAGAATAAGATTCTCGGTTCTCGGAACAAATTATGAATGATCCGAGAAACGAAAATGCGACATAATATTTTGGACATAATTTTACCCATTTCATCAAAGAGGAAAAATGTATAAGTTTAGCAAATAATTCAGGTATTTGGATGATACATTTTGGTTGCTATTAATGGTAATAAATCATGATGGGTAGTTGTTCATTAAATGTAATCAACAAGAACCTTGTAGAACAAATTGCTACGAAATTGACATTTTTTTCTCTCTGTCTCTCTCCCTAAAAACAAAAGGTAACATTCAAATCCACGATCGGAATAAGTAATTCAGATCATGGATAGTGAATGCATGAAATTAAAGGAAAATGTTGTTGGTGAGGTTGCAAGTTGCCTTGTGAAAAGTAAATTGCGTAAATACACGTGAAATAAACGAAAATTTTGATAAATTGATTGGAAATGTGATAAATTGATAAGTCAAATTTTGTAGTAGGCTGTATGTAAACAATTCAAATCCACGGTCAGAATAGGTAATTCGGACCCTGGATACTGAATAATACAATATAAATTATGGAAAATTATCCAAGATCACTGTTCCCTATGTTGCATAGATAAAAATGGGCGGTGGTGCGCAGGATGCGTGAAACGGTTCCCTCTGGCACTAGTTCTGGGGGATTCGGGAGTTGACGATGAGATCTTAAAACGATGGCTTGGAGAAAGTTCCTGGTGATGTAGGATTCGGGTTCTTCACCAGGAAATAAAGGAGGTAGTGATGGGTAACCCTGGAGCTGCTGTGGGCAGGGAAGGCCAACTGGTTCACGGATACAGTACTCATGATGATTGACAATCATGGTGAAAAGGATCGAAAACCGCATCAACAAAGCATGATAGCGCTGAAGGTTGGCTGCAGCACGGGCGAAGCCGTTTCGACGGTCCCGTACTGGAACATAACAGGGCCGGGGAGAATTCGTCGGGGTGGTTGGCGTCCAGCAGGCACTTTTTTTTTTTAAGGTGGGCGGAAAGTAGCGCACAAGTACGAAGAGCAGATACAAGATCGAATAGGAAGTTCTCGAGTATGGAGGGACTTTTAAACAGTTGAAAGCTTGTACTCATTGAGAACTGACCTACTGGGCTAACCAATTGAGCTTGAGGTCAAGTGTGACGTCAAACACAGGGGCGCCATACTGTCTAGTTCCGTCTACAACCAACCCCACTTGTTGACAAAAATAGGTACCGTTGTCCAGTTTGACCCCATGTTTTTGAGGCCAAGATGGGCGATACCATCTTTGAAAGGCACCTGTTTTCCGGTAGCGGCAACCTTTTGCTTTTAATGATGAGATAGGGTTGAGCGGTTCCCCCTTCAAAGAGGAGGGGCAAGAAGATGCTCGTAAAGGATGCATCGGACTGGAAAGTGGGTCAGGTTTAGGACATGGCTGACCACAGTCTCTATTTTTAAGCCTGAGGAAGTGAAAATTTTGCTTAACCAAAAGTGTGGGAAAATGAATAAAAACACAAAAACTTGAAATTAAGAATAAAACCTTATTTTACATAAATACAAAGTGGAAATAAGAAATGGAACTATTGAACTAACTGCTATGCTAATAAAATCAAATTATTTCCACAGGAAAGATAAATGATTGTGTTAAAAGTGAATTAATGCCTTCTTTTTCTTTTCACTGTGAACGCTCCAGAGGAAGTGTAGTAAATGTAGAACTTGAGATGAAGAGAAGTGGTGAAAATGGGGCACAGAAATGGACTGATGTGGATGACCAAAATTCCAGAATATGAAAATGAAAGACATGCTGAATGATGATGGCAGAAATTGGAGTCATGATTAAAAGATGAGTATTATGGGAAATCAAATTATACAGGATGAAACTTTCTGGGGACACAAACAAACACCTGCAGTCCCCTCCCTTCCCACCCCTCCCCAAGAGAGGGCAAGATACCAATCCCGTAGCTTGAAATACTATGAAGATTAATTTC
>JAHWFP010170889.1:27049-37839 GCA_023313725.1 Lithobius niger
CCGATAATTCCACGATTCCGAATAATTGTTTCCCACCCCCTCTCCCCCTTTTGATTCCGTAATTGAGCCTCTGCTGAATATTGACGTAACTTTTGGTTCAGGCGCGTCATATCGAAATCCAGCAGATAAAGTAGAAAATAACGCACGACCCGTCCGACTTGGAAATACTACCGACGAGAATGTTTTTTTTTCCATCTGATGGTATTTCTATTCGCTCTAACGGTAATATTTTCTATCTGAGCGTAGGATTTTTATTCAATCTAGTGGGAATTTTGCTTTCTACATAAAGGGAATTTCCCCCATGTTATTAGAATACCTTTCACAGTAGGTACTAATGCTAAGAGCGTCATTTAAAACGCGTGCGATGCGCGCAAAAGCGAAAGATAAAATCTGCCTCGCCACGCGGACGACTGTCCACGTCGAAGCGGTTAAGCCGCGCGAAACGATCATTTCGCTACCTAGTGACAAAAACTTGAACTTCAAAAGTAAACACAACGATCCTGTCGCCTTCTGGTGTCAATAACGTGAACTTAGACTGTAAACAACTGTTGCCGCCGAAACATGGAAGCTGATGACCCGGACGTTAATGTTTTAGGTGCCTTGGCAGTAATTTTAGCAGGATACTACCTGATTAATAATGTAAAAAAAAGGAAAAGATGGGGAGTACGACCGATTTATCGGGCACGTAAAGAATTGGGCCATTATTTCAACCTGATCCCTCGACTTCGCCAAGAAGACGCTGAAATGCACTTCGTGTATTTCAGAATGGGAGCTGATAGGTAAGTCACCATTTATTGCAATTCATCACCATTTAACTTATTGAGATTTATGTACTAATTCCAAAGGCCCGGATATATGGGGGGAGGGGGGGGGCACTACACTGTACCTGCAGTGGCATAACTTCTTAAAAACTCTAAAACTAAACTCTTAAAAACTTAAGTTTTCACCACACATGGCACGAGTTTAGTGCAGGTGCCCCCCCCACCCCTTTCACCAAAAAAAAAAAACATCAATACGATGAATCTTTACCCCAACGGGGAAAGGGCCCGTGGGAGGGCCCCCCCCCCCCCCAACAAATGAAGCACAATTAAGTTTGGATCCAACAATACACAACTTTCACGGAAATTTCGGAATATTAATAAAAAAAAACATTAAAAAAGCAAAAAAATTGAGACCAGGGAGACAAAATCGCTGGCCCGTCTCATTGTAGTTACGCTACTGCCCAAACAGGAAGGGGCCCTGTAACATACTTAATTTTTTTCATCGGTTTGTCAAACCTTGGAGAAGAAATTTTAATCAAAAGATAATAATGCTTAATTGTTAGTTAAAAATTTCCTGCCACCAGTTGTTGTTAAAACAAACGAGGCCGTAATTTAAACCGTATGACTTACGCAGTGTGTGACCACTATTGGATTTGAAAACTTTAGAAGGCTTGTTCTTTGTTGTACAATGAAATACGTGGCGTTTCGGAAAAGAAAGTACGTGGTGTCGTAGCGAGCACTTTTAATTACAAAAATTCGTACTTCTTTACTCAACATTTGTTTACTTGAGAGTACTCCAATTGAAAGAAACAAATGTATATAGCATATCCCCCCCCCCCCCCACTACATTAAAGACGGGCTATTGTCAGACGCCTTGCCTTTGACGCTTCGTCCGTCCTCTGGTAATGGATCTGGTGAGGAATTTTCCAGACACAACTCCCGGAGTCCCTTGGCATCGTTACTATAGTTTGTTGCACCTTATGTTTGCAGGAAATTGACTGTATGATACCACGTTTTCTTGCACTACGAGTGCAAAACATGTGGATATCACACTTGTAGACTCTACACAGTTACTGTTGTCTACGAGTGGGATATTGATGTGTTTTTTTGTACTCATTGTGGAAGAAACCGTGGCGTCATACATCGAGTTTCCTGCAAACATAATGTGGAACAAACCATAGACGGCACCAAATGACGGATGAATCGTCGGTGTCTAGGTATCTCACACTAGTCCGTCTTTAAGGGATTAATTAACGAACCTGGAATGACTTGACTGTATTTAGTGTGGAGTATCAAGAAAAACTGAATTTTGGGATGGTATTCCTTTATACGGCACATTTATCGTTACAGATTTGACAAGCTTCTTAGTTTTGTTGGCCCGAAGCTACTGCGATGCAGCCACAACGAACCTCTGTCGCCTGGTCATAGATTGGCTTTAACTCTTCGGTAAGTCGTAGATTTTATCCCTCCTCACACACACACTAAACTAAATATGAAGCAGAAAATGTGGGCAATGGAGATCTCAACGTAGGCCTAAGGCCTGGTTGATGAGCGATCATTTTCAAAGGGGACTCGCTAATCTTAAAAATTAAAGTTTTTGACCGAGTTCCCTTAACAGGTGTCATAATTGTGTACTGCAGTACCGGTACGCAATTTGAAAAATTTACCTAACAAGTTCTATGAATTTTGTGATACGGCACTTGCGAATTGGTTGTATTGAAAACTAAGTTGCATGTTAATGCATTGGTTTTCACTTTTATTTTGTTGTAGGCTTACTCTCTTCCGATTTAACATGATTATAACTGTGAAGTTGGATGCACTCCTTTAATATCTTTTTTGTTTTTTTTGTTTTTGTAGGTATCTCTCAACTGGAATGTCAATGACGGCAGTTACGTTTGAATACCTAGTTGCTAAACAAACCACTAGCAAAGTTATTGGCGAGGTTTGTGATGCATTGTGGGATTGTCTACGTTCAACTTACATGCCGGTGCCAACAGCCAATGACTGGACACGTATCGCAAAAGACTTTTACGATTTGTGGGACATGCCCAACTGTACAGGCGCTGGCGACGGGAAACATGCTCAAATAACGAAGCCTGATAATTCAGGCTCTGACTATTTTAATTATAAAAAGCACTTTAGTATGGTGTTGATGGCAGTCTGTGATGCTAGGAGATGTTTCACGGTTGTTGATGTGGGGTGCAATGGTCGCGTGAGCGATGGTGGTGTGTTGGCCAATTCAGAGTTTGGCTATCTTTTACAACATGGAGGGCTCGATTTACCTGGATGTGCTGCAATTCCTAACACAAATGTAGCATTCCCACATTACTTTGTGTGCGATGAAGCATTCCCGCTGCTGGTAAACATGCTTCGCCCCTACCCTGGGAAACATTTGCCTACTGAAGAACGTGTATTCAATTATCGTTTATCGCGAGCCCGTATTTTGATAGAAAATGCTTTCGGAATACTGGCGGCAAGATGGCGTATCTTACACACTCCCATGAATGCAAAACCAGAAAAGGTCGAGTCCATACTTAAAGCACTCTGCATTCTGCATAATTTCATAATGAAAGAAGACAATTGTGTGCCAGCTGGTGCTCGCCAATACTGTCCAGCTACATTCGCAGATCGAGAAACCCATGATGGTATGATAGTGCCAGGAGAGTGGCGCCAAGAAGTTGGAGGTAATGGTGCTCTTCAACAAATTGGACAAGTTGGTGCCAATAATTATACCAGAGTTGCTGCCGCCAACAGAGATCTTCTCAAGAAGTATTTTGTGTCTAAAAAAGGAGCCCTGCCTTGGCAATTGGGTTATGTCAACCGAGGCTTCAACTAGCAAGAGCCCTGTCTTTTACTTAGGCTACCTCAAGTACGAACATTTGCGGCCAGAGCTTGGCTTTCAGATGCTCAATTTTTAGGCTACCTCAAGTACTAACATTTGCGGCCAGAGCTTGGCTTTCAGATGCTCAATTTTTATACTAAGTGTTGAAAATAGTAACAATTTGCATTTTGACAGTTCTGAAGGCGCAAGTCAAAGACCAATTGACCAGCCAGGCCAAAAATAAAGCAGCAATATTGCAATACTTTAATTGAATACACCTAAATGTATACTACATCAAGGTAACTTGGTAGTTGGGGGAGGGGCAAAAAAATTCATTTTTTTTAAACGTGCGTAGCAAAAAAAAAGGTTTTTTTTTTAAACTTTAGGTACAAGTTTCTACAAAATTACTGCATAGAAAATCTGATTTTTTTTCAGGGTGCTTCCTTAGGCAGCTCTGTACATAACCTACTACAATTATGGTTTTCCACGGAACACTCAAGTTTTCAGAATTTATTAGCGTTCCACAAAATAAACCGTTAGGCCTATTGGAATTACTTTGACTCGCGAGAATCACCTTGAACTCAAAAATTTTCCTTTACGCTCACTTTCAAAATCCTGTCGGTACCTTGCATGTTTTCGACAATTTACAGGTTTCATCAGGCTTTTGTTAACCGTGCCTGATGAAGACTGATAAAAAAATTTGCAAGATACAGACAGTATCCCGATTTTGACAGTGAGCATGATGGATAATTTCCGAGTTAAAAATAATAACATTATTAATTAAACATATATATCTGAACAATTTTTTCCTAAACTATTTGCACGAATTAAATAATTGTAGTCGAATCTCTACACAATGATGTGTTTTACAACTTTACCAAGTTTCAAAGTTGTAGGCCTAACAGATGGTTTTATAATGGTACCTGAAGGTGTAACATTCCCCCCATAGAAATACATGGGACTACCAAGTTACCTTAATTTCTTCTGATGTCTGTTATAGTAACATAATATTAATAATTGTTGTATTATTATATTAATATAATATTGTTGAAAAAAGGATTTTGGTATCGCCTTACCCATAACGTATGCAGGTGACGCAAAGAAATGCATTTTGTTACATCCAAAATTGTGTCCCAAGTTCAATTTTACGATTCAAAATAGTTTGTCGTAGGCTAATGTTCCAAATTTTTTATTTATGGAAAAATAAAGCAAATAGGGATGTTTTTAAAATCACCGGCAGCGAGCCAAGCTTTCCCGTTTTTTAATTCCAGCCGCTTGACGCTGAGAACTTTTCCGGCGTTTTTTCCCGGCGAGCCAAGTAAGCGAGGAAAAAGGGTGCCGAGTTCGCTGAGCTTACGCAACCAATATGGGGGCACGATGTGCGCATGCACCATTGCCGCGGAGCAACAATCAGCAACAATCATCATACGAGCGATAAATCTATATGATACGTGCATGAAACGTACGTGCCAGCAGCTCAATTACTTAGTCTTTACTCTCATCATCTTAACGCTAATAATAATGCGATAAAACAGAGAAAAGAGATATAATAACTGATTTTGTTACTGTCGGCCATGTTTGTGCTTAGTAAACTTCAAATAACGTCGTTTTTAATCTCAGCTTGAAAATGGGAAAAGCGAAGGAAGCCGAGACCAAGCAAACTCTGCGCTCAGCAAGCAAGCCGTTGACTTTAAAAACATCCCTAATTTTTTGCTCTGCTTCAGCGAAGCCATAAGGCTACATGTAAAACTACTGGAATGTGTTGCACAGTGACTGACTAGTGACTACACCGAAGGAAAGTTGAAAATATTTGTATGCAATTAAAAAAACTTGTTTCTCAAAGCCTCGCAGCATGGAGTCTCCTTTTTTGTTTCAGTATGGCTGCAAATACTGTTTTTTTTCTTCGTAACTTTGCGAAAAATGTACCTAATTTCAAATTTCAATACACCATTATTATAAAATAAAATAAATAAAAACTAACTAGAAGTTCATCGCTTAAATAGTTTCCAGCTTTTACCGAAAACGTAAAATATTTACCAAAAAAATTACATGCAAGGCCGTGACAAAAAATTCTTTGCTTCTCGGGCATTTTTTGCAACTATAAAAGTGATCCGGTGACCAAGCTTTTTATTTTTATTTCATAATTCAAAAGACCATCTTTCAGGAATTTTTGTTCAAAATAGTTTTTGCTATTTTAAAAAACAAAAAAAATAAGCAATTAAAAAAAGTATTATGCAAATATACACCGGTTTAAGACGCAAAGGTTGGATACTCAATTTAATTTGTCTTGTATTTTGCTGAAAATTTTGACCAAGGGGGTTTTGGGTCGCCAGCAAGGGGCCCAGTACCTATAAAATTTATGGGTATCGATCAAGGTACCAAGAACCCCCTAAAAATCTTGATGGCACTGGTAGCTTTAATATATTTAAATATCAAACAACAAATGTTTAAATGAGGTGTAGAGTTAGTACTGGAAGTCCAGTACTGCCGAAACTGGAATATGTGCAATGTCTTTTGCAAGATATTCAGTACAGTAGTTCGGTTTCATGAATAAGCTTTTTGCTCTAAATTAGTCTTATTTCGGACCAATTTTTCTTTTTACTGCATAACTTTAGAATGTACTAAATTATTGATTTACAACCATTCAAAAGTTTAACAAAAACCAAAATGGTGTATTGAAACTTCAAAATCAGACAATATAAATGCTATTTGACCTAATCGTGACTGTCTAACAGGGTAAAATTTTGGTTTGGTTAAAAATAATGAAAAGCTCGCCAAGCTACCGATTATCAGTTATTCGGCAACGCTTGGTACAGCCCTAAACAAGGCTGGACCAAGCAGGTTTTTCTCATCGAGCCGATGCCAAACCGAAAAATTTCAAAATGACTTGCTTGCCAAGCCGAGCTACCGAGCATTCTCAAAATAAAATATCCTCACCAAAACAATGATATGTCCCTAGTGTAGGGTTGGAAACATAGGCTATGCTACAGTATTTTAAAAGGTTTTTTTTTTCCGTTAGAATATTTATGCCTTTTCGGCATCTTGGGGAAAGTACAAAATGAAAACAACTCTGCTCTTCGCTAATCATCCTTGCAGACCGTTTCTCAGGGGACAAAAAAGATCAGCTCGGCCCGGTTACGTATGATAAAAAGATCGCCGAGCTAATCGGCTAAGCTCGCCAAGCAGGCTCGACATCGGCACAGCCATACTAAAGAATGCTGACTGGCTGGGTAGCTCGGCTCGGCATACAAGTATTTTTGAAACTAATCGACTCGGTAAGAAATATCACGATTGGTACAGCCTTAGTACGTGAAGCCCAATCCAACATAAAACTCACTGAAAACTTTTCACTCATTTGCCCTATATTTTAGCGTCCAAACCAACAATTTAAAACCATCCAAGAGGTTGTAGCAAATCTTGCCTTTTTAAAACATTTGAAGTTTAACAAAGATTTTTTAAGAATTATAGATATTTGTTACATCAGTGTATCACAACAGTACGATACTAAACCAATACCCACACAATTGAAAATAAAGTGTAGACTTTATGTAAGTTCCAAAACAGTTTAATGATCAATACTAGCCTACTCATTTTCTTGGCCAAATTCAATTTTATATAAAATTTCTTGAATTCTAAACTGTGCAAGTTTGCTTTGTTGTGCAGTTAATGTTTTTAGCCTATGGCCAACGTTAATGCCAAATGCCATTTCGGCATCCATAGGCGTTTGCTTGGAGCTGGGATTCACGACAGCTGTTGTTACGGTTTGCATCATATGCATGATATCCTTGTTGGTGTCGGTGCGTTTCTTTTTAGAGGGAGGGCCACTACTGGACACATTCTGTGTTGCGTGAATCCTTGAAGTTTCTCGTCTGTAGTTACACGGATCTGTTCGCGAACCAGAATTATCTGCAAAAAAAAAAATCAAAATTCAGGTGAAAATTACATAAATGTATACCTATGAACAGGTACATTGTAGTTCATAATCCAAAAGTTGTCAATTCGACCCGTGCAGCAGTAATATACAATTGTTCAACATATTTTCTGTAACCGTTCATGAAGCTTTTACAGAGAATGACGATACACTTTTTTGTCGTCAATTTGGTCTTTACCAGCAAACTATAAACGGGGAAAAAAAGGATCGGTATGTTTTTTTTTTTGTTTTGATCAAGCACTCTAATTTCATCGTTTCGACAAGACCTGTCCATTGATGGCAAAACTAACTCAGTTGGTTAAAGTTATGAGTAGCAATTTAGTTTTAATTGAAAAAAATAATCCTCGGCACCGGATCAGCATGAAAAATATCGGATCGATAATAAACTGTATTGGTCGATCCACATGGAAAGGTCTCGTCAAAGTAATTAAAATGGTGCACTGGCATTTGGTCATAATTATGGTCGTAGTCAAGATTTCGTGTTAACACTCCCCCCCCCCCGGGACTAGTTTGTTTGCCTTATATATTGAATCAGGTTGCTGCATCTGGGTTCAGAGGCCAAGTTTGATCAACATGCGTCTTCCTAAACTACTCCCCTGCAGATGTGAGGGGGGCTAGTGATGGTCCTGGTCATAACGGAAGAAACTGGAAAATTATTTTGGTGTTGCCAACTACAGGAATTAACAAGACTCTGAGTGTGTATGGTAGCAAAGCACATCTGCATGAGATAAAATCACCTATCTAGTTACAAGTAGTCGGTCGCTAAACTTTTACAATCAACAGAAGAACGGCATAATTAGGCTATGCGCTTGTCTCAAAACAGCGAAAACAGTAAATACGGCTTGAAAAACTTTGCAGGAATTTCTCCTTTCTTCATCCGGTATTAAAAAAAGGCACTGCTCATCAGGCATTAAGAAAAGGCACTGGTTGTGGAATGTTTTTTTAAAGCCTGATGAAGACAGCAGGCGAAATTCCTACGAAGAATTTCAAAGCAATCGAAAATTTGCAGAATTATTTACCATTTTCACTGTTTTGAGACAAGTGTGTAAATAATGTTGAAAATTAGCAGCAATGTGAATAGGTTGTCCAGCGATTGAAGTTCGAGTATATGCTTAAATCAAAAATGATTTTTTTCTTGCAAGAGCGATTTTTTAAACTAATATTTTGGTGAGGCTGTGACTTTTTATTCCAGGAAATAAATTCAAATTCAACAATCTTACTGAATTTTAGAATTTTTTACAGGCTGCTTAACTAAAGACGGTAAAAATAAAGTCCTCCTGTCTTCTTCAGGCTACCACAAAAAGCTTATTTACAAAATTTACAATGTCCGACGTGCATCGATCGTTGTGGAAAATGAGACGACTACGATGCGACTCATAGCGCCCCCCCCCCCCCCCCCTTCCGCATTTACTAGGCAGCACTCGCTTCCCACTACGGCACTTCCCACCCACTAAGGAGTGCCGCCTCGTAAATATGGAGGGGCTACGAGTCGTGTCGTCTGCTTTTCCACAACATCAAGGCACGTCGGACATTTTAAATCTTGTAAATAAGGTACTTGTGCTGGCCTGAAGAAGACAGATGGACTATATTTATACCATCTTTAGTCACGCAGCCTGTCAAAAATTTGCAAATTCGCTAAGATTTGTTTATTTTGAATTTGAGCGTGAATTTGTCCTCTGAAATTTTTCGAACAGTCAAAGTAAGATCCATGGTTCGTCTTTTCGACCTTTTTACTTTGTTGATTTCCTGTCTCGTTGGTAAAATTCATGTACAATGAAACCACCTGTTCAAGACTCAAGCGATCACACAGCTAAATTTTGTGTTGTTTGAACTGAACTTTAAACTCAAAATAGAAAATCTGGACTTTCGAACTTTCAAATTTCAAAGTACACGATGGTAAGCTTATTTGCTATGAACTTTTAACACGCGGGCGAATGAAATTATTTTATTTTTCTAAAAATTTGTTCGCGCTGACCAAAAAAAAACATGACGGACGGGGAAGCTAAACTAAACATTAATTTTCTTTGGCCTAATTACTAAACTAATTTTTTTTCATGCAAAAGGTAAACAAATTTTTAAAGAGTAACATTTACCACTTGATTCTTTGCAAAAAAAATGGACAAAGCATGCCCTACACCGCCCATCTGCACGGGTTTTTCAAGTAGATTGCCCAAGTTAAGTTTTTTTTAGGCGTAATTTTACACCATACAATAATTAAGGCTCGCATCTGTTACATGGTAACATTTTTTCCAGCTTGTTTGTTGTTGTATTTGTGGCTGAAAACTGTTTTCGTATTTCCGAACCCAAAAAATACCTGTTAAACGTAGTACCTAAAAAAAACGGAAAGTACCAGCATCAATAATAAATAGGCTCTATGTCAAAATGCACTAGTACATACCACTGCTATAACCTCCAGGAGATGGGGTTGTAAGCGATTCTAGTAATTCAATCGCACTGGTGGGGCTGTTGTCAGTTACGGTGTGCGAGCTCAAGTTGGAATTGCCATCATCACTATCGTCAAATGGATTTAGTGCCACCGTCTGTGATTGAGATAAATTGCCTGAAGTGCTAAAAGAAATGAGACAAAAAAATGGATTTGTTACGTCAAAAAATTATTACATTTTGGTGCTTCTTATTTGCAACACTCTTGGCTGAACATAATCATATAAACAATAAGTAGGCCTACGGTCCACTGCAGTATTTCAGTGGCCTGACGAATCCCCCTCAAAAAAAAATCTTTGTAGAACCAATTCATTATACTCATTCGCTATAAATTTGTCATGACCCATCCCCCCCCCCCGCGGGAAGGGGGAGGCAGTGTGGGGGGTGGGGGGGGGGGAGGGGATGTAGGAATGGAAAGAAGAATGCTTAAATGCTGAGGTGTAATAGTGTGTTGGTTTGCTAGACGGTAAATAAAACGTTTTAAGCCTATACTTCTCAATTCTTGTTTTGCCACACAGCACGTCAGTAAACCAATCGACAAAAAAACACTTGACCCTCCTGCACCACTGGCCCATCCAGAAATTGTTTTTTGAGGAGGCTGAAATGTGAGGGTGGCTGGGAGAGCACTCAGCAGGGTTCGGGGCACAACACCAGAAGCTGAAGCATTTTAGTGTGCTTCACTACCGTGGCCGACTTCTGGCTGTACTTTTTTAACAAATTCTCGAGTAAAATTTATTCATTAAACACGTTTAATATCCTGGCCCCCAACGCCCACCATACCTGCGTTACTCCCTGCTCCAACTACCTTGAATACAATATTTTCACCCCCCCCCCC
>JAHWFP010170890.1:0-59046 GCA_023313725.1 Lithobius niger
CATTCAGTGATAAAAGATATTCAGCAAACCATTTTTTACTGACGTACATTGGGCCCACAGTTAACTACAACTATTTGCATTGTTGTTGTGTTCATTACCGTGGGTCCACATTGTCAGCAAATGAAGTAATACTTGAGAAGGTGTTTAAATTGTATACGTCTTTAATGATTTCCGGAAAGTGCTAAGGTCCCAGGACAAGCAGTGAGGCAGTACTACCGTAGTGGTGTAAGTTGTAACTAAGGTTATTATCAATTTTAGTAGAGTTGGTACTGTTTGATAGATGGACCCTGACCAACTTCAAAGCCCTCTTATATAGGACAAGGTCAAAGTTTTTTTTTAATAAATGGTCTTGATTGATGGTGTCAGAAGCTATTAACACGTCAAGAAAAATCCTTACGACAGCACTGTTAGTGCAGTGCAGTATACATTTTGCTAATTTGATTTAGGATTCCGTGTTCATAGCTTCTATTTTTAAGAAAACTGAGTTGGTTCCAATCAGGTGATGTATGATGAGCTTAAGCCCCATTTTAGTACCACTTAAGCTTATTTTTCATAAACTATCAATAGCTTAGAGAAAAGTTAAAGTAAAGCAAATAATGCAACAATTATAATGTCGAATAACAAAATTTTTATTTTGTGGCCGACACAAAATAAATTGATTAAAAGAATTGATACTGTAAAATAATTTCTTGCCATATTTTGAAATTCCAACCCTTTCGTATTCAAAGTATTACTTTTCGTTTAGCTTTCATTGCTTTTTATTTCTTTAAAGCTAATGACGCAAAACAATTTTTGCGTAGCCTATTGCCTTGTATGATTTTTATTTGCCTATGTACTAAATTTGTCATCCGCAAGACAATTATTACAGCAGCTGACATGAAGTTACAGAATCGTAGACAACTTGCTTCTGAATCGAAACAGGGAAGTAGAAGTACAAACACTAAAGTTTTTCATAAAACACGATATTACTTCAGCATAGGAATTAAAAAGTCATCCCTGGCTTTGCTTGATGGGCTAATTAGCAATTGTTCTTTTAATCAGTTGTCTTTTTTTAACACACAGAAAAGAAGAGATAAATGGATCACACGTTTGATACCAACTGTTGTCGGAATTTGTTTCAACTATAAACCAAGTAATATATTTTTGAATACTGATGTTAGGGTCGTGTCCAACCGTTAGTGATGCTTTCCTTGGGTTTAAGTTCATAATTTCCATAAATACAGGGAGGTCAATAAAAATGTAGAGAATAAAGAAAAACCGTAAATGTTGTATTAATTGATATTTTCATGCTTTCATAAATCAGACGAGTTAAGAAAACTTAATTTTGTCTCCGCAGTATTGATTTCACTCCCGTAGCATTCCAAAGATCGCGGTTCCAATTCAGCAATTTGTTTTTATTGTTGAAACGTTTACAAAAACGCAATCAGAAACAAAAGTGAAGCGTGAGTTTCGTAAACAATTTCCAAAATTCTATGTTGCAACAAGAACTAAAATATTACGGCTAGTAAATAAATGTACTAAAACTGGAACTATTTTGAACCAAAATGCAGAACATTCAGGTCGTCCAGTGACAGTTTATATACGCCAGGGATTATGGAGATGGTGTAAAAGTTTGAAAAGAAGTCCAAGAATGTCACCAAGACGGCAATTTCGAGCTCTCAACATTAAAGAAACATCACTGCTAACAATTCCAAAGAAGAACCTAAAACTTTTACCGTATAAAATATAAATGCTCCAGGAACTTTTCAGAAATAGATAAACAACGACGTTTAAGAGTTTGTCAACTCATCTCCAGCAAATGTGACAACGACGATTTTACTTTGGAGAATGTGTTTCTTTTTTTGGGGGGGGGGGGGGGTGTGACGTAAAAGAAAAAGTCTTCAAACTTAACTCTAAATTACTCACAAAATTAATTTAAGCATTTGCATGGTTATTTGGATTGACCGCAAAACAATCTTCAGTCCGTCATCAACAACAGCACGCTAAAAGCAGCAAAATGTATTGAATTGAAGGGAGCTCAATTTGAGCACACATTTATCTCGACAATTTAAAATCAATGTCATGTCAACAAAATTTCAAGTTTTCTTAACACATCTGACTTATGAGAACATGAAAAGCTCAATTAATAAAGTCTTTATGACTTTTCTTTATCGTCTACATTTTTATTGACCACCCTATATGTAACCGAAAACTTTCCTTTCCAGGATTATCATACAAATAATATTAATTTTCGCAGATTCTCATTTTCACAGCATGGTCACCACAGGGAAAGAATGTGAGTGTAACCAAAATGAATGGACTAATGCCAAGAAGGATGCCACGGTTTAAAATTAAAAGGAAAATATATTTACGTATGAAATTACTTTTTGGTGGTAGGAAATTTGAAAAGTTTTTTTTATAAAATCGTGTCTTTACTTGACGTCAATTCAGGTCTGGTAGTGCATCACTCGTGATGTCAACGCGATGTCACATTCTGATGTAACACCCTTCATGGCATTATAACTTTGGCTACATCATGTATTCTTTATCTAGATCTATTTTTGGAGGGCAGTAAGAATGTGCAGAATTGTTCATGTAATTGTGAACTCTGCAAAGAAACTTACCGGACACAGGGAATTATGATCTTAAATTTGAAAAAAAGAAATGCATTACCACTTTTACACATGATCTTTTGTTACACCCATGTATTGAATAATTCAGAAAATAAAAATTATGTTTTGCTCTTTAATGACACAGGGAATCAACTAGAATATGAAGGATCACGCACTAGCCAACTATTAAGTTTGCGAGATCCTTATAGGAACTCAAAGCAGGATTTTCTCAGTGTTTCCGGAACACCCGACTCAATATTTCAAAATAGTTTTGTAAGATTTTTTGGTAATATTTGTTTTACTTTTTAATCGTATTCTTTATAGTTTGTGATAAACGTTTTAAACATTTGCAGGTTATGGTCCATTCTGAAGAAGATTTACCATTTGTGAAATACTTTGTTCGTTCTTTTACATCGTATGACAGATTGAAGAGTGTTGAAATTGAAAACAGCCTGCGGATTTCTCAAGTATTGCTAAACTCTGTTAAGTTGTGTCAATAATAATGAGAAACGAAATGCCAACATCAGTGTTGAGTAACTTTTTTGTATTATTTAGATTTCTTACCGGAATACGAAATATGCACCCTGTCGGGAACGACGGATAGCAGTACAATGCTTAGCAGAGTGCATTGAGAGGAATGTTGCATCGAAATTGGAACATGGACATTGCAGGTTAACATCATTTTTATTCACTACTCCATCTTAGACACATTACTTGCTGGGGTCAGATCGAAGGAACAGTAGTTACAGAGCAATTACACTCGTCTTACATTGGGTTCTAACATGGGGGATTTGGCAACATTGTACAACTTTGGAATGATTTGCACAACTCAATGAGGATATTCAAATAGAGAACAGTTTCCGTAGTTTGGGCTACGCTGTTCTCAAAATGTTACATAAAATGGTGTTATAAACTATTAGAAGAAATTTGCTGCACTGTAAAAACTAAGCATCTTAAAATTCTTAAGATGCATCTGAAATTCAGTTGTTTAGTTGATGAGCCTCCTGAAAATCGTAAAACCATCTTAATTTAAGATGCAATGGATCTGTGCTTTGAAAATTTAAGACACCATCAGTTTAAGATGCGTCCTAATTATAGACGTGTTTTCATTTAAGATGCGATTAAATGTAAGATGGATCTTATTACCAGATGGAAAACAAGCGAAATAATATTTTAAGATGTTTAGCTGTTTAAGACACCATGTTTGCAGTTGCCAAATCCATGCAGTGTATAAGATGGTAACAATTTCAGATGTTCACGAAGATAGATGGTTTATTTTTAAGTTGGAAAAGAGATAACGTTGGGAAATTGTAAGATGGCAGTTTATTTTAACGGGGTAACTGGCAAAGACGGCAACATTTTAAGATATCAATCTATTTTAAGCTACAAAACGGGGAAAGTTGCTAGCAGTTTAAGATGGCAATTTTTATAAGTTGTGAAACAAACAAAGATGCCATCGTTTTAAGATGGCACAATGTATTAAATTAGAAACGTTGTGAAGTTTTGAACATTTTAAGGGGGCAGTTTACTGAGTTGGAAAATAAATAAGTTGTGTTTTACATGGTAAAACTATTTTTGGTCAACACCACGAAGAATATTATTTGGATCTTGTGAAATATTTCAGTTAAAACTCACCTGATTGTTATTAAATGCAAACAGGCATTTCAAAAACACCTATTTTTACTTCTGTTTTCATTATTTGTTCCGAAAGTAGCACATAATGAAGGCTCGTAAAGAATCACGCATCCCAATAACACGTTAAAAATACAAAATTACTTACACATTAATTATAATAAATACATACCTTTGATAAAAAAAAATACTACTTTCCTAAGCCCCCTCCCCTTCCCTTTTTCCCATCTTACTTGCACTAATCTCATCCCTCAGGTTTCATTTTCATACGGATGATGTTGAGCACTAAAGCAAAACACCCTGAACCTTCACTGCTAAATTATCCTACTTCGAGTGAAAACAATTATTGTGCCAATCCTAAGTGAACTGTAGTGACGTTCTTAAAAAATTAAATGGTCCTATTCTTTCTACAGCCTATAAATAACCTAAACGGATGCTAAGACATCTACACAATTGACGAAAGTAGCAAACTCTTTTGACTTCCATAAAGGGAGGGGGAGATGAGGCTTAATAGCGCGTCGACAGCTTGGTCATTAGCGCCAACCTCAGTCACAGTGCAGTGGTCCGGGTTGCCACTGCACCACACATTACAGAGATATTATTCAAACCCCTAATCTAAATCTTGTCATACATCTGTACCTCCTGCAAAAATTGAAAAACACCGGACAGGAGGACAGACTTATCGCCCAATTGACGCACAATGTCATGCGGAAGATGGAAACGACGACGAAAACCATCAAGATGGCAACAATCAACAAGGAAATGCCAGACCGTAAGTGGCCGCCGACACCAATAACATTCAGGAGGGTCAACCCCCCGCAAAAGGAAACAGTGAGTAAGTCGAATGTGACCAATGCGCAAACGGGCCAACACCACCTCCTCATGGCGACTGTGGCGACACGCCGAGTGCCATTCCTCAACAGTGCCTTTAATAGCTCGTAATTTATTGCCGTCCTGTCCATCCCACGAGGCTTGCCAAAAAGCGTGTAACCTCAGACGCAGAGTTGGAAAAGCGTCCGAGGGAACAAGGCTGAGATCCCTTCCGAGAGGGCCAGAAAGAGCCCCTTTTGCTGCAGAATCCGCTTGCTCATTTCCACCTATCCCAACATGGTCCGGGATCCAGCAGAAAAACACGGTTTTCCGCTGGCCAGGCAAGCGGGAAAGCAAAGCTTGGACACGTTGTGTCGAGGGGTTCCGAGGATTGTAAGTCGCCAAGGACTCCAGGGCACTCATGGAATCGCTAAAGATAATGAAATGCGTGCCCTGAAGGCCAAGGATCCATTCCACCGCCAAACCGAGAGCCAAAAGCTCTGCAGAAAACACAGAATAGCCTGATGGAAGGCGATGGGCAACCGTCACTCCCTTAAAAACACAAGCACAAGCCACGCCAGCGTCTGACTTCGACCCATCAGACTTCCACTTCGACCCATCAGACTTCGACTTCCATAAAGATTGTAGACGCTGCGTGGCTCGGGTGGCTAACAAACATCACTTATCCTTAACACAATGTTGACCTACATTGGTCTGCAGTCAACTTATAAGGATATCCAGTTGAGGTTTAAACTTAATCCTTGGGTTAAGCTCGGTAATAAGGGAAAATCCATCACGAAATAAGTTGACGGCTAAGCAAAATTTAGCGTATAGGTCGAGGACAAACTTAATACGAACGTTTTACTGAGTAGTCAGCCCCGAGATGTAAAAAGCAGAGATATCCATCCAGGATTAGCATTATTCCTGAGTTTTAACAACATTTTAACATAAGTATATCGAGGGCTAATTTAGCCTAAAGTTCGAGGTCTAAGGAGTAAAGAGCTAACAAAACCACAACTTTGTCCTACATGGATATCACAAACGGTGGGGATTTCCAGTTGAGGTCTAAACACGACCGGGCGTAATGTAAGCCCCGGCCTAGCTAGACCTCGACCTCAGGACTAAGCTTCGGACTAACGTTACTGGTGATTTCAATGCTAGTCTAAGTTGGGGACTTACTAGTACAGTACTAGCTAGACCCCGACCTTTGGCCTAACGTAGTACTGGGTAATCTTGGTGATTTCCATGTTGAGGTCTAGCTAGTACAGTACTCTGATTGGTTAATACTCTTCAAGTGACGTCATATCACCTGTAGACAGTATCAACACGTTTGGTTTCTCCAAGATACGTTAAGATTTGTGTATCAAATTGTTTTCAAGCAAATTTTGGTGATTTTTCTTATTCGGTTTTCAGGATAGCAGTTTTCGTAAAAACTTAATTGCGACTGAATCAGTTTTTAAAAAATATTTTCTTCCAAAATTTATCAGATTTAAATTTAAAATTACTAGCTAGCCATTGGATTGGGGGTTGGGTTAAGGATATATTTTGGACGTCTAGGCTATATAATGAATGCCAATGAACTGATGTGTGCAAGCATGGCAGTAGGGGAGAAATATTTTTGAAAAGGACTGTCAAGAGCTGAAAAATAGTGAATCTTTAGTCAGTTTTACCCTAAACGACCTAGAGGGTATTACTGCAAAAAACTTGCATATTTTAAAGCAACAACATGTTCTAGTTTTTCAAAAATGAAAAAATATTGGAAAAAACGGCGAAACCTTTCACTCAGTTTTGTTCAAAACAATTTGAGGTATTATTGGAGAAAAGCTTTTAAATATAATATGAAATCGACATGCTCCATTTTAATTTTTTTCTCCCTTGATTCAGGGATGTTAGGTAAACGTTTCCCTCATTTAGTGTCCTTTGGGTCGCATTGTCCTTTAATTTGAGATCTTATGGACTCTTATTGTCAAAATTGTACCTTCGATTTTTTTTGGAATTTTTAACAAGTTTGTTGTATAACAAATGGAATGGTTTCTGCATTAATACAAAAGGATCTTCAAATCGTAGTAGCGATAGGTTAACAGAAAAAGGACTACAGCAAATCAAATAGCCAGCTCAATTTTCAACTCAGTTTTTAATTTTGCCAGCTATACCCGATTTTCATGAAGTACGGATTTAGTTCACGTTCTGTTTTAACTAAAATAATGGCCGAATGGGCTAGCAGACGAACTAGTAAATGAAATTTGTGACATTTCACGACTTCAGACAGCGAAAACTTGGCAGAAATAGTTTACTAAGTTTTATTTTATGCAGTTTTGTTAAGGTTTCTGCCTTACTTAAGAAATTTTTAAATCCTTGCAGTGATGTTGTGTTGGAATATTAATATATCAGTAACCTCCCCCCCCCCTCTCCAAAATGCCGCCAGTTAGGAGTTACTCCTTACAGAACCGCCTTCTGGGCACTGTCTAACCAAGTCTAATAGAAAAAGGCTACATGAAGTAAAATAGCCAACTCAATTGTTAGTTTTGCCAATTCTTATAAGTTTTCTTATCAAGACTTTTAACTTGGCGGAGATACAGTTTAAAGCATATTTAATTTTTAATTTCTACATTATCTATGATATTTTTAAGCCACGGTGGTGATGGGCTACCAGGCAAACAAAACGGCTCTTTTCCCGCTAGGCACAGCCTAGCTCTGAGTTCGCATACTAGTCTGGTAGCAGGGCCAAAAACCTGGAAGTAAGGTCCGCCCAATGTTTTATGGTGTTTTGTGTTTCTTCAAGACATACTTAATGAAATTCTGCAGGATGCGACTTTGAAACCATTGAGCAAATGCAAGATGGCGGACAAGATGGCTGAAAAATCATATATCGGCCATATCTTTGCATATGGAACAGACAGGATAATCATTTTGGTGTCTAATACTATGTTTTCAGGGTCAGGGAATATTATTAACAGATTGACTTGTTGACAAAATATAGGGGCTAGTATCACAGTCACGTTCGATTTTTTGCTCATTTTCAACTATCAACTGCTATTCCGACGTTTCTAATTTAGGTGGACGACTCCAATTCGATTCATTTGTCCAAACATTGTGGCCGCCCCCCCCCATAAAACGTCCCTGGGAAAATGTCCCTGGGGTGCGGGGGGGGCGGGGGTGCGGCCACAATGTTTGGCCAGTTGGCAAATCAGTCGGAAAAATTAAATAATTTTTGGCCAGTCGGCAAATTAGTCAAAAAAATTGCATAATTTTTTGGCTAGATGGAAAATTATATCGCTAAATTTCTGGTTTACACCCCTCCAACTTTAATCTTCCTGACGTCTCTGGACATTCCTACCTTTCGAGTGAACCTAATTGGAGTCATCCACCTAAATTGCAAACGTCAGAATAGCAGTTGAAAGTTGAAAAATCGAAGTCCCTAGTAAAAAGGGCATAGCTCCGTCCCTGACAATGACAAACCCATTTATTTACCCTTGCTGCAAAGAAGACAGCTCCACCTTTCGAATGAATATAATTGGGGTCTTCCACCTAAATTAGAAACGGCAGAATAACAGTTGAAAGTTGAAAATGAGCGAAAAATCGAACGGTGACTGTAATACCTGCCCCTAAAAAAACAGAAGTGTTACGCTAAACAGAAGTTTTACGAAAGCTAATAGAAAAAAAAAGCATCTGAAACGTTACTTTCAAACTGACCGAAGGATGATAATGATTAACCAGTATTCATGGAAACGGGACTTGACAGGAAAGTTTTAGCTGAGCTTGGAAACTCGACAACTTGAATGTGCCAACGGTATTGTACGTCTTCTTGGACGGTTGGGGGGAAGGGGGGAGGTTCCCCCATCCCCGGGGTTGCTATGACCCCGTTACGAATTAGTTATGTTAATATGTTAATACTTCGAAACCCTAAACCAATTCACATTTACGAACTGAAAATTATGTATCCCTATTGGAGAAAGGGAAAATTATCATCTACTACTGACCTGACGACAACCTGTAACCAGAGGGACACTTGAGTAGATCTGGTGGGAAAATGTACCCCTAAAATCATACTTCATACCAACACTCACGTCGTGCAGTGAAGCATCGCTTTCGAAAGACGTGCTTAAACCTCAACTTAGACCATGGTTTGCCTGGGTCTAAATTTTATCTTTAGTCCCAGGCCTAACATGCTCATTAACCCGAGGATTATCGCTAAACCTGATTGGAAATCACCGATTTTTTTCAGCCTGGGACTAACTGCTCCGTACTAAGTTAGGCTGCAGCTTAGGGGCTCTACATTCCTTAGCCCTCAACTTAGTACGCATTGGAAATCGCCGGATATTGGTGATACCAAACTTAACGCCCGAGATTAACTGTAGACCTCAACTGGAAATCCCCACCGTAACCTTTTTCTCCAGTCCACTAACTCCCAGGTCGAGGGTTAGTTAGATCCAGGGCTAAGCTAATCCAGGGCTAGTTTAGATCTGAAGTGGATATCCCAACCGTTAGATGTCTTGTGAATGAGATGTCATATTCATAAGCTGCTTTGCAGCTAAGATGCCTAGACTGTCAGATTTGAACAGGTAATATTATAAACAAGGGAAAATAAGATGGTTGAGTTTAATAGACGTCATCGTAATGAGCTGTCAGCATTATAAGATGCCACATGTGTAAGATACCTACCAAAGCATCTGCCTTTAAGATGCCAAACTACTAAGATGGCGAAAACATCCTAAAACGGATGCTAAAGCATCTTACTTTAAGACGGCAATACCATCTCACTGTAAGATGCGTAAAACGTCTTAAAAACGGATGCAACAATTCACGTCTTAGTTTAGGATGGTTATTTTACCATTATACCTCTCTGAGGCAAGTAGTGATGTGAGCCACGTTGTCAAGGCCGATGATTAGAATTCAAATGTAATGTAATTCATTGTTTTTCGAATAGCTTAATTCGTGAAGCAACTTATGGCAAGGTGCATGCATGACTTTACACAGTTCGTATTAGCACTGTTTATTATTAAATTGCTCCCCAGTATTGTGTAAATCTTTTCGAATATCATCAGTCACTTATTGTTGCGCTAGATTATTGTATCTATTGCGATCATTGTAAAATGCATCAGTGTAAACATGGCAATATGAACTGTGGATAGTGGGGAGATATGATGTTTCAAACGTTTTACAGCCAACAATCAGGTCAATGCTGGTTGGGCACACAACTTGGTTGGCAGAATTCTCTGATTCGTCCTACCTCCCCCCCCCAAAAAAAAATGAGCTGAGGGGGCCAAAGAAATCCTTCGAAAAATCTACTTATTTCCTATTTTTTAAAAACATTTTCGATGAAGCCATATATTGCGTAAAAAAGAAAAATAATAGTACAATAAAAATGAAGTGGTTATATGCTTCTAACAGGCGCATAGAGGGGGGGGGGGTTAATACTTGTAACAGCCAGAAAAAAATATTTATTTACGCCACAGTATTTTTGTGTCTTTCGTCTTTTTCTAAGTTTTTTGAAGAGTTTTTGAAAAAAGTACAAATAGAGACCATTTTTCTGGATCCAAAATTCAATCCTGATTTTTCGAAAGTGGGTCCTTTTTTCGAATTTTTTTTATTTCAAAAAAAATTTCAACTTTCGTTCAGTGTAGCCGTGATGCACTGTACTGACTGCACCAAAATGTATTTAAGTTAAATTTGGCCAAAAAAATACAGAAAATAGAACCCGGATTTATGGATCGAACGTGAAATTTGAGTCAAATGATGTTGTTCACCCTTTATCAGGCCATATGTAAAAAAAAAAAGCCGTTGTAAGCCGTTGTTGGCACCTTTCAGAACCGTGAAGTGACATTATGATTGAAAATAAAACCTGAATAGTTTTGAAAGTCCAAAATGACTTCCAAATGTGCAATTCAGTTAAACAGTAAACATTACACAGCGGACAGAGTGTTGAATTTAGTTGCCAGTGTGCAGTAGAAACCCCCCCCCACCCATTTTCCTACCAGCACCAAGTTTCCCCAACCTACTGACTTTTAAGCCAACACCAACAACTCGATGGAATAAAATTATGTATAAGATAATGCCCGAAAACTCAAGGCATTCACAAAACAATGTGCAAGAGCGCATTATTGCTCACAGGCTATTGTCGTACAAATGCCCAAGGTTTTCGGTCATGATCCTATACTAAATCAAGAAAAATGTCGCCCCTAAACAGATTAAAACCTAGCCATTCGCGTGTCCCCAACGGTCTTTCGGCTTTTAAAAAAAAATAGATTGCAAACCAGATCGGTTACCCGCTCTCGGAACTTTTCACATTGTCTTTGGCAAATGAAACTCTTCCGGAGGCCTGGAGTAGAGCCTTCGTCGGACCTATGGTTAAAAAAGGATCATCTTCGAACCCGCTTAACAACCGTCCTAAACCTTGGCTTGTGTGGCTTGCCGGGTCATGGAGTCTATTATCTGTGACATGATCATCGCTTTTTTTGAAGAACACTCCATCATTAGCCATGATCAGTATGGTTTTTTCCCCTCACGTCAGGTATTTGATCGTGCGTCTAGTGCGTTGAACCTTGGCATACCATCGGACACAATTTATTTAGATTTCAAAAAGGCTTTTGAGTCGGTTATTCACAGAAGGATACTACTGAAGCTAGAGGGTGTGGTGTACGGAGAAAACTTGAGCTTTGGTTTTCAGGTTTTCTGCATAACCGGTCTCAACAGGTAACTCTTTCTCTACCGTTGCGGACCTAAGGGTTCCTTTTTGGGACCACTGCAGTTCGTCAACTACTTGAATGACTTAAATTTGATGAAAAGCAAACTTTTGGCTTCAAATTTTCTGAAGACCTGAAAATTGGTGCTGAAAATCTTCTTTCCATACCAAATGTAGAACTTCAAGCACGGGTCTGTGATGTTCTTAAGTGGTCTGAAACTTGGCAGTTGCCACTCTGTTTAGAAATGCCACTCGTTCCATGTCGGTGACTACAAGGGGTGCCAACGTTACTTTCTTGGCCGGGCGATCTGAGGTACGCGAGCTCGGGGTTTGGTTCACCCCTGACCCTAAATCTTCCCTACACTCCAAAAGATCTGCGTTTCGGCCTACCAGTGGTCGGCAATTGTTCAGAAATGTTTCACAGCCGGAAATAATAAAAAACTATGACTTGGGCATTCAAGGTTTTTGTGCGCCCTCAAATGGAGTATGCTACACATGTTTGATCACTATATAAATTGGGTGACATTGATCGTCTGGAGGCGGTGCAGAGACATTTGAATAAATGCATTCCAGGCCTTCGTGATGTATGTTACACTGAACGGCTTGCCATAACTGGCTTTGAACTACTCGAATTGCGCCATATTAAACGGCGAATAAATGAAATTTTTCCTTGATGTTAATGCCCCTTGACCCGAGCCCGCACCGGTCATTTATGCTACTATCAGTTGATAATACGTTCTTTCATTGTTACACGACTTATCATTGAATTGTTGGTGTGGGCTGAAAATTCAGTTGGTGGGAGGGGGAGCGGGGGGTTTGGTGCTGGTGGTTCTGCTGCACACTATCACCTGAATGTTCGCCGAAAAATATTAAAAGTTTACATTAATCGTACATTATGAAGTCATTTTGGACTTCCAAACTGTTCCCGTTTCATTTGAAATAGTCTGTCCATCACGTTATGAAGGGTGATAACAACGGCTATTATTATTATTTTGTACATATTGACTTATAAAGGCTGAACATGGGACCGCATTATTTGACTCGGAGTCGATGTTCGATCCATAAATCCGAGTTTTACTTTTTGTATGTTTTTTGGCCAAATTTGGCTTTGAAACATTCTGATGTAGTCAGCACAGTGCATCTGGCTGCACTGAACGAAAGTTGCAATTTTTTAAGGAAAATTTCGAAAGAAACAACCCACTTTTTTGGAAGCTGGATCGAATTTTCGATCCAGAAAAGTGGTCCCTATATGCACTTTTCTTTCAATAACTTAGAAAAATGTTGGGGGCGTCATTTTTTGTGAACAACCTGGTATTATATTTATGCGGGGCGGGGGCAGGAGGCAGAATTTTATGCCACATTCCGTTCAGCTAGAAATCTTAAGACCGCTTTATTTTAAGGTACGATTATGTTTCTTGCTTTGCGTAACAAATGGTGGCGTAAAGAAGAAAAAACCTTTGCGAAAAACAACGAATAATTAGTGTATTCTGTAGATTTTATGCCCCTTTGTCTCGTTCTGGGGAAGAGGGAACGGGTTATTTTGCCACTGTTAGTTAATAACGCGTGCTTTCGAATAATACTACACCTAGGCTAGTACTGCATGGTGGTGGTGTGTGCATTACGATGAACTTGTGGCAGTGTGCTGTTAGTCTAGGAGAAAAATTCAGAAAAGGCCATAGTTTAGGAGTTAAAGGCAGTTTTAGTAGACGTGGTAACTAATTTTTTTCTGAACAAGAAGCACATGAAGAAGCTAGATATAAACGTTACCAAATTTTCATTACAATTTTAAGACCGGAAATGAGCCTCCGTCTAGGAAAATATGGCACCAGAGAGATTTTCTTATATTTTTAATATCTCGACTTATACCAACTTATCTCGACTTATCTCGACTTATTTTCTTTGTACCAACTAAAAGCATTTGAAACGTATTACCCTTCATTACATATTAACACTTTCGATGTTTGTAATGATTTGCTAACAGATTTAACTTAAAGTTAAAAAAACATGCATGAAGCTCATCGTAAATTTTGCTATATACGTATATAAACCTTTAACCCCAAGTTGCATAGTAGTTGCCTGCAGGCAACAGCTGACTAAACGTGAAAAAACTAAGTCCCAACTCGCACTGCAAGCTTTGTGAGGGGTCCCCGGGGACCCCGAGCAAAGCGAGCAGCAACAGCCTAGTGGTCAGCGTCCTCGTCTCCAAACCCTGCGAATGCTGGTTCGAATCCCCCGACTGACCCAACTACCATATGGTCCTTAAAAAAAAGTATCAGAAAATAATTCATGCATTTAAGGGTTAACGCTTAGACCAATCGTTTTAATGCCTATCTGCTCTTGTAGTACAGAAAATTACATTTAATTTGGCATATATAACATATATTTCGGTCCCATAGAAGTAGAGTAATGGATACGCAAGTATATGGGTAACATTCGGCATTTCTTAAAATTAACATAGTGCAGTATAGTTGGTAAAAACAAATGAGCCGATTTTTCGCTTTCGGGAAATTACCAAATTTTCTCCAGTTATATCCTACATAGAGGCTATCTTGTTCCATTTAAAAATGAAGTAGCAATATCATAGCAGTGAAAATGGTCACGATTTTCGACTAGAATGTACTCCTTCAAGCGTCCTACTTAACTTAAAAGGCTATACTTAGACTTTTCTGAAATATTGCGATGTCTTCCTTCCACCAAGGCAGAATAAATTTATTTATCGTACATAGCGGCCATTCTATTCTGATCTAAAGGTGAAGTCTTAACGTTATAGCAGTTAAAATGTACTCTTTCGAATTAAATGTACTCTTTCAACCTTCCTAATTTTCATAACAGTTTTAGGATATTTATTAAGAATGAGTCAGAACTATTGACCTTTATGCAGCTCATCATTCACTCATTAATTAGTAAAACAAATCAAATTAAATGAGTTTAAATCATAATTTGTGCACATATTCCAATAATAAAACAAACCATACATGGACCACATGACTTGCCTGTCAACCGAATTCCATTTAAAATACAGCGCGTTATGTCTACAGCTGTTAAATGACATGTTAAACACGAAAATGAATCAGATAATGAGAATCAGCATGTTGAAATATCTAAAACCACTATTCATTTTCATTAGTAGAAAAAAATAATTACTGCACAAAGGAATATTAAAAATAAAAGAGGAAAATGGCTATAACGCTACTCATATTAATTTTAAGTTGCCCCACAAATACACCCAATTAAGTTAAATAGGACGACTGCAAATGTACTTAAAAATTGGGCATTGGGCATTGGGCGGTATCTTCCGCATGTAACTCCCTCTGATATACAGAAAAATAATTTGTACAAGTTGATCGATTCTGGCACGAGCGAGCCGTTAGCTTTTAGACATTGGTATCCCGATCAATTGGATCTGCCTACATCTTCAACGGCCACTTGGCGTCTTATTACTACGAGTACTACAGAACGACCTCGTTGGCTCATCGTGGGTTTTCAAACAGACAGAGAGAATGACGAAAAAAAAATACCCTGCCGTCTTTGATCACTTTAGTTTCAACGACCTTCACGTGACTTTAAATTCGTAACGTTATCCGTTTCTTGATCACAACGCAAATTTTCGCCAAGACAACATTTCTAATCTCTATCAGATGATTGTTAACTTCAGACGACAACACCATGGCAGAGGACTGCTGTTGGCTGGGCCCGCTTTCGAAATTTCGACTTTTAGTAAGAAGTTTCCTTTAATAGTGATTGATGCAAACAAACAAAGTGAGCGGCTGAAGTCAGTGGTAATTGACGTAGAGATAAAAATGCGATTCGGAGCTCAGGTACCAGCAAATACGAATGCGCATGCTCTAATCATAAGCGATCGCGGAATTACAGAATTACTATTTACGGTACAACTACAAAAGGTCTTTTACAACAAATACAAAGAATTGCTAATAAATCCTTAAAAACTTCATTCAAAGCTGGAAACGAAACAATACAGCAGAGATCCATAAACAACTTGAAATTCTTGATGTAGAACAGTCAGTAATGTACAACATTCCTACAAAACACTATTACAGTTTCGATAATAAAGTCAAAATACACAACTGTAAGAAACAATAACAACTGGCTCATTGAACCACAGGTGGAGAAATACATACAGAGAAACAGGTATGAAGTATCTTGTTCCACTGTATTTTAACAAGCTTCAAGTCGAGATGAGAATTATAAAAAAAAATGGAATGATATGAAGAAAAATGTAAAAAATGGATTCTCAACCGCGTAATTAATGTATTGCAATATTTGATAACATGTACATGTTTAGGTTACACTTCATAAGTACTAATCTCTGATTTACTATATAAACAGTTAGCCTATAAATGATTTGTTCAATTTTGGCTTGCTCATACAAATCCTTCTGGATTTCGTGCTTGCATAGGTTACTGCACAGTTTTTTTAACTGTTTCTGTACTTTACATGAACAAATCTATTATTATTATTATTATTATTATTGTTATTATTATTATTATTATTGCCATGTCGGCCATTGGCCACGTCGTCCTTCGTGGGAGCAATCTATTCCGAAAAATTAGCTTTTGACGAACCATCCAAAGGTTCTGAACTAATGCTGTAGGAACACTCAAAGATCACTTCGAGACATTCCGTAAGTTTTTCTCTGAATCTGGAAAGAAATTATGAACATTTGAAAATGTTCGTATTCTGGCCAACAACAAGCGTCCAATCTACGGAAGATGGGCAGCGACATTTACTTTTTTGCACTCGTGCGGAATAAACTTTTTTTCTATGGAAGTCACACTAGCACAGACTCATTATGGCCAGAGGTGGCGAATCTGAAAATAAACTGAACCTTAACGTGGACGAACTTTTTACGTTTACCACCTGTAAAGGGAAAATCCACCAGGAAAAAATGCCCTGGGTTGGCCTCCTCAACAATCATTGCGATGAGCAAAAAAAAAATCTGAATGGACCAGCAAAAAATGCAGAAATGCAAAAAACGATGCTGTAAAAATGAAATGGTAAAAAAAAACTCCTCCAAAAAAAGGAAAGTGAGAATGATAATGGAAATAGTGAAGAGGAAGACGACCAAACTATCTATCACATGCTTAAAAAAATAGACCACCTCTTTGAAAAAAAATAAGAGAGATTCCTACAACAACTGGAGCTACAAGAAAAAAATATGAGAAGCTCAAACGTAATTTCAATGACAGCCAAAAAACAAATAGTAACATCAACCTACAACAACAAAAACTAGAAGAAAAATTAAAAGATGGCGGCAAAACAAATGACCAATATGACCAAATGGAAAAAAAAATGACAGAAGTAAAAAAGGAAAATAAACAACTGCTACAGAGAATTCAAGAGGTAGAGGGCAAAATGGGAAGCCCACACGTCAGTAAAACTACTCCGAGCGGAAACTTAGAAATCGAGAGCATAATACGACAATTCATGACATAAAACAAAACCAAGAAGAAAGCGAACAATACAGTATAAACCGAAACATCGAGGTTTTTGCTGTTGAAACCGCTACTAATGAAGATCTGTGTGATATAATTTACAGAATTGCAGATGCAATTGAAGTAATTGATTTCAACGAATGCTGGATTGACAGAGCACACAGACTGCCGCATAAAAACAAGAACAAGATACCATCTATCCTGATTCAATTCAGGAGCAGAGCCAACAGAGACTGCTGGATAGACTGTAAAAAAATCATCACGAATGATAGTCTGTTTGGAAATGGAAACAAAACTAGGGTGTACATCAATGAGCAAATTACGCTTTTTTACAAATCACTTATGGAAAGCAAAACAAGAATTGAAAACGTCATACAAATTTATTTGGTTTAAAAAAGGAATAATCAATATTAAAGAAAACGACAATAGCCAACAGGTGTTTTACATCAAAAGCCAAGACGAGCTGACAAAGCTCATCGAAAAACAAAAAAAGATTGACAAAACAAAGTGAATCTGATAATAATGAATTAGATGTTGCGACAGCATCAACACCTTCTGCTACTAAGATACAAGAATCGATCAACAACATTGCACATACATCAACTGTGACCAAGTTAAGTGTGTCAAACCCTTCAAGCGTACCTCAGCTAAGTTTGTTAAAGAAAAGTGCGCTAAACCAATCAAACATAAATGATTGATGATGACGAATATATTAACGAAGTTTGTGTTAATTTCGAAACGTTAAATGGCTTCCTGAAAACCAACGATGATTTCTGTGCCTCCACTCCAATATTCGAAGTTGTAAACTGAACTGGGATGATTGGCATGCCGAATTTGAAACTGCCAATATTGAATAGGATTTTTTGGTGTTCACCGAAGTGAACATTAAGAATCATGAAGTGCACAATTTTTTTATGCCTAACTATACATGTTTTTCTAATTGTAGGATCTCACAGAGGGGAGTTGGAGTTCTACTTTTTGTCAAAGATCATAAATTTAAAAACGTTCAGTGCACAAATGTAAAAATTGATGAGAATGAAGCTATTAACTGCTCATTTCAGATCGAAGAGGAAAAATTTGAATTCATTGCTATCTACAAAAATCTGCTGCATGCAGAATAAAATTTCTTAACGACCTAAAAAATTTCTTAATAACAAAAATAAACATAATGACATCTTTTTGTTAGGTGATCTTAGCTTAAACATCTTAAAGAGCTTCCAAGATTAGTCAGAAAAAAATGACATTGAAAAATTTGAAAACTGCATGGCTAGCCTAGGCTACTCCCAAAAAATAAACTTACAAACGAAGGAGGAATTTTAGAACAACAAAACTGTAAGGTCCTGTGTTGATTTGTTATATTGCAAAATTAAAACCTGGTTTTATGACCCCTTTGTTATCAAAATCAAACTTGCTGATCATTATTTTACAGCGTTATGCACTGTTAACCTTTTAACGGATTGGAGAAAAAAACAGTATAAACCAGAGCCATAGTAAAGAGTCATGTTTTAATAAAGGAATTGTCAACCAGCTGAAAAACACTAATTGGAACCATCTCAAAAATCTTAATGATCGAAATGAAATTTATGAACAAATTGAAACTGTAGTCAAAAAAATGTACAAAAGTAATCGTAGGAAAATAAAAACAGACAACACGAGCACTAACTGAGCAAAACGAGTAAAAATCAACACGTCAGAACAGAATGGATGAAGAAGGAGCTTTTAGACAAATTAACAAAAAACACTGCGGCAAAATATTGTAAAAACACCTAACCCCAAACTGGAGCAAATTACAGATTACGAAAAAAAAACATTTCGATATGAAGTTAATGAAACTAAACAAAAATACTACCAAAACTTTTTTTTGAGACAAACAAAAATGACTACAAAAATTTGGTAAAGAATAAAAGCTCTTTGTGGTAAGTCATACACACAAAAAAGGCAATATTGATGAAAATATTAAGAAGGGCTTCACAAACAAAAAATTCGTGATAACTTCGTTTCTTTATTTCATCAAGAGGTACCATGGTTACAAAAAAAAAACAAGGGAAATAAACTAAACTAAACAAACGACCAATGACTTTTAATACTCAAACAAACTTCCAAACAATACAAGTTATCAAACCGAACTATTATGATATGCTCTCGAACTTTAATGTAAAACACTCGAACATCAAGGTAAAACACTCATGTGGCTTTGATGGATTCTTACTTGATAGAATCAAACTTGTAGAATCAAAAGAGCAAACCGATGAATTCCTCTTGATTCTGATTTCCTCTATTATTGAAACTGAGATCTGGCCTAACAATCTAAAACAAAACAAGTAATTAGACCAATATTTAAAAAGGTGAAAAAATCTTTTCTGTAATTATATGCCTGGCGCATTACTGCTGGTTCTGTATAAACTTATTGAAATTTTTTTTTCAAATAAATCACAGGCTTTCTTAAAAAAAATAAGATTATTCATGAATGTCAATTTGGTATTCAACAGAAAATTGGTACAATTGACGCTTTAAACTTTCTTAGTAACAAGAGTACAATTGCTTTAAATGACAGTAAACACGTGCTAGTGATATTTAATGATTAATAATTGCTATTGATCTGAAAAAAGCCTTTGACACACTCGATAAACATATATCTTCTTGAAGAAATTGTATTATGCTGGAATTAGACGTAATTTTTAGGAATACTTCAGAGTTACCTTAGCGATAGGGAAAGCTGCGTTAAACTTGACGATAAGCTCAGCGAGTGGCAACCCATAACCTATGGTGTCCCACAAGGCTCGATTATCGGACCCATACTTTTTTTTTTAATTTACATCAATGATGTTACAACTGCGAGCACAAATACATTTATGACACTGTATGCTGATGACATTTTCCTAATCTCAATTCATTCTGAACAGGAGTTAATGCTCAGAAACAAGAGGACTTCAATAATATTAACAACTACTTATGGGGAAATTAGCTTTTTTTATTAGCCCTGAAAAAAACCACCTTCATGCACATTTCAACGTCACATACTTAGAAAAAAATTGTTTACAAGAATTGTTTACAAGAAAAAATATACAAGAATTAACTTGTAACTATCAACAACCGTGCACCTATCCAAGGCTTAATCAAGTTGACAATTTCCGATACCTTTGCATTATTATTGACGATAATTGGAAGTTTTATAAACATATTGATTGCTTTATTAAAAAATAGAGGAATGATTCCAGCTGTGTATAACCTCAGAGATTACTTAAATCGGAAAAAAAACTTGTGCTTTTTGAAGCTTGGATCATTTCTACTATTAGGTATGAGTGCATCACTTTTGGATCAACATCGTAGTAGTATATGGAATGCTTGCCAAAATATTTAAATAAGGCCATTAAAACCTTGTTTGGTGTCAACAATAATAAAAGGACTAAGGAGAATATTTCAGAATATAGACCTTTTAAAAATTTGTATAAACTCACCATTAATTATTTCTTCAACCATACTTTACATATTCATACTGAATGACCCATCAGAAAAACTACGGCATGGCTTAACGCTACACTGTGGAGAAAATCTTATGGAAAAAGAGGTAACGTATTTGTGATACCACTAATCCTTAACGAGGGGGGGGGGAGATGAGGCTTAATGGCGTTATCCTTAACGAAATACCAATGAACATCAGAAATGTTTTTAAGAGTCATAATGTTAAAACACTTGCTAAAATGTAGTTACTTATGGATTTAAACTGAATAAATTAAATATTCTAATTCTAATGTGAGCAATATTATTTATACAGAACGAAAATGTATGTTGTAAAAGTATGGTAAAAATCGTCCAATTTCAGTGCACTCACATGCATTTATGCATTGTGCTTTGTTATATATACTTCATTTGTATATATCCATATGTCAATAAATTATTATTATTATTATTATTATTATTATTGTTATTATTGGTGTAGCGAATGAGCAAAGCTAGCGACATGTTGCAATGTGTCAATGTTGGTATTCCATTGGTTGCACATTTAGTCTGGGTGGAGCACAGAAACTTCTAATACCAAAAATAGGATTGCTGAGCCAAAATTTGCCGTAAATTGAACAATTGTTACAAGAGAAACGACAAATTTTCGAATTAATTTCTAACACTAACAATATAAATTTGGAATCATGAACAGTTAAAGAATTTTGACGAAGCACACAATATGCTGGTGGTAGTCAAGTGAACTTAAAAAAAACATGGCAAATTAAATATTGGTTGCTTCTTTCTAGCTGATAACCTTTTTTGACGTAACTCAATGAAGTAATAACATTTGATCGTTGCATTAACCACTACAGGAAGAAATGCAAACAAAAGGAAGAAAAGGAATCCATTAACAACACACATTAGTTTCATGTGAAAAAAGAATGCTTGGAGAAATTTACTTCAGCTTGGTGACGAAAGTGGTATTTACGCTAGCAATGGGAATCCAGAATATGAAATCTGAAATCATCCTATCATGGTGAAGCGGTATATATAAAACGTAATTATAGAGCAGACGACGTGTTTTGACCAAAGCACGAAACAATAACATGCCTGCATCTAATAGTTTAAAGATTCGTCGTTGCCATGTTAACGTGAACTCTCGAAACAAAAACCGTGTTGCATGAAGGGAACTCTCGAACCCAAGTCGTTAGCTGCTACTTACAAAACTAAATTGCCAGTGAAAAATTAGGCCTAAATGCTAAAAATTAGGCCTAACATATTTTTAACCTACAATTGTGATGGGTATTATTTTTAGATTATTATAATAGAGATCGCTCTTACAGTGCGCACTGGAGGTGTGTGCCTCAACGTTTTCGTTGGTGGGAGTGTCAAGTTTTATGAAAAAGGCGGGTAAGCAGAGCGTGCAGTTCCGATCTCATGGTCCCATGACAAAGCCAAAGTGCAGTGGTACCGGCAGCCCCACCCCCGAAATTTATTACCCCTTCACGCGAGAGGTTCTCCGTGGACCGTTTGTGTACTAGGAGGCTCTCATGTGTGAAAGATGAGAATAAGCATAGTGAAGGTCGGTCCAGATATATTTTATTTCACACGTGATTCGTGTTACGTTTCTGCTCTCTTCTCTCCCAAGGAACTCTTGCACTCCGCTCCTTCAGTACTAATATGTAGAAAGCCCATTAAATAAAGGTGTAAACAGATTAAACGCGTTGATAGACGTTAACATGTGTCACCTTAAAACAAGGGGACACAACATGTTAGGCCCTTTGGAGGAATGGGCGACTTTAAGTCTATAGCATGAGTATTATGATAATATACGGCACACGAGACTAGGCAACTGGTAAACCATCACTTACGGCCTGCTTGCAAGCTGTCCGGTCGGGATTTACTCGGTCAAGAGGCATTATCTTGATGTAGGATTAGTCCTATGTTCCTGAGGGAAAATGGCAGACGGCAGCCATTTTACAGCAAAAACTGGGGAGCAGAGAATTGCTGTGTGTTACCACTTCGGTAGTCAGGGGAGAGAAAAAAAAGCGAGAGGAGAGGGCAGAAACAATACATCATGAGAGAGGGATTGTTACAAGCAAAGACAAGCTTGAACTAACAAAGTAGGAAACCAGTGACAATGGGAGGCACAAGTACTGTTCCGAAAAAGCAAACAATGGGCAATGCACGCACAAGTGTTTGTTGAAGTTAAGCTGCAACTCTTAATTGTGTACATTTAAAGACATTTAAATGTCCCACATACGGGAAAACGAGTTCCCTACGTAATGCAGAGACAAACAAGCCTTACAAGGGGCAGGGGAGTCAAAATTCCCCTGGCACGCTCCCTCCAGGTCTGCATGAAGTAGGGGCACTATGGAGAAGCCTTAAGAAGCCTCTAAATCGGTTTAAATACCCTTAACTCAACACGGAGTTTAAAAGAATGCCATTAAAACTAGGTTAGTGACAAGAAACGTGTTAGTATCACTTGGACCAAAGTGAAAGATAAATATAAATATTAATACAACGTTTTCGTGTGTTAGTATTTCCAAAGAGTCATATGTGTTTCTTTACCATGAAAGCACACATAATATTAAAGGCCAATGGTTACAAGAATAGATTTACATATTCTGTACAATTTCCTCTATTTCTGGAGGTAATCCCTGTAATTCCTTCTAGCCCTCGCCATGGTTTCGGCTTGAGCATGCAAGGAGGGTGGCTTGGCTCTCCCAGGCTTGTGAAAGGCGGATGGCAGGTGGGAGGTGTGGTGATCGGTAGTGCACCCGACAGAAGGGAACCCACAGGATGTACAACGTCATTTGGACCATCACTAAGAGTGTCCACCCTACTGAGGGTAGCATCACCAGTGGAAGTAGACGGGCCGGCACATGGTTGCTCATTGTGGGCCCCTTCCTCTTCCCTCGAGGTGGGTGTTCCGGACGTAACGGGAGTTCCTGTCAGAGAATGGGACGAACCAGGGGTGCCACCCATGAGGTTGTTATTTGGCAACATGGGAGGTACTGGTTTAGTGCCCGAGGAAGTATCTTCGCTGGTAGATTCCACGGACATCACATGAGAGCTATCGTCAACACTAAAGGGACTAATAGGTCAAGATGATAGTGGCTGTGGTCTGAAATACTCCCACCCATTTATTTCCTCCACAAACCTAATATTGGTGTGTACCTCCAGTTGTTTGGAGACTGGGTCGTAAGTTTAATAAGCTCTCCTTAACTCGTGGAAGCCTACATAAATCCTTGGTGCTCCAGTGGGTCTGAACTTTGGGGGGGCGCACAACAGGATGCAAGAAGACAAAGCAGAGGCATTCATACCTGCGTATCTTGGTGGCATCAGGGATAGTGTTACCCCATAGCTGGTTGGGGGATAGCTCATCAGGTAGAGCTGCCGTACTTGAATTATTATGTACGTAGCTCGCTTCGAGGCAGGCCGTTACGCCAACAAATTGTGAGACACCTGCATCCTCTAGCAATGAACGTGCTATGGTCTTAATAGAAAGAACTGCATGTTCCGACAAAGTGTTCCCTTGTGGTGCTCTAGGGACGGTAGGGCAATGAAGGATGCTATTCTCCCGGAGAAAGTCTCAGAGACTACGTCTTGTACATGAGCGCACTGTCAGTAACTAAACGGGAAATTACCTGCCCAGTCTCAACCTGGCGATATTTAATCTCAGCTATATGGGTATCAACGACCTCGGTCTTATCCTTCAGAATGTGGGTAAAATAACGTCTAGTTCCTCTATCAGTTATGATGAAAAGAACCTTTCCACCATAGAAAGTAGCGATATCCAACACATAACTCTCATCAGCAAACCATAAATTCATCCGGCTCATGAGTGTCTGATCGGGAATAGGGGGTGGCTGGAGCGTCGGAGCTTAGTCCTCAGACAAATATCGCACGTAGGGCCAGGCTTCCCAAACAGGGTAGGAACCTTTAAGGTACCCTTGGTTATCATCCGCCTAATCCTCCTCTCATGCGAGATATGTCCCATTCGCTTGTGGAGCATATTTACATCTAATGCCCCACACGACACAATGGTTGAGGGAGCAATGCCTAGGTCGGGATAATAAGAAGAGGCATGAATACTGTCCAACGAATCCCCCTCTAATTCATGCACTCTAGGGAAGGTGTTTGTGTCAGTTAGACCTTCAGCAGTTTGGTTACTTAATTGTTGTAAAGGTTCGTTAACCATTTTACATGGTACATTGTCAGAGGCAGAGGTACATCGAGAGGTACATCCACCCACAAATGGTGGTATTTGCTTAGGCACCATATTTTTAAGAGGGGCTTTAAGAGGGGATGGGGCCGCCCCCTCTTCAAATTCTATAATTTGTGGGTCGGGTAAATCTAGGAAGGGAGATAGGGACTGTGGAAAGAAAGAAGTCAGTGAAATTTGAAGACGGGGGTCTGGGGCGAATTCAGTAGTTTGTACGTGCTTTGGGGTAGAAGTGCTGTTATCATTCAGTTGCGACAACTCAGATTGGGAACAATAAGTAGGATAATTAATGTTAGCATCATAATTCCCACAAGACAAGGAGTGTGGGTCTCTTGAATCTAATGGATTAACATGAGAAGGTTACATACAGGTGAGGTCGAAAATTCGGGGAGGGAATTTCGGATTTGGGAGGCAGTATTTCGGAAAACAACATTGGGGACGTTTGGCGAAGGAAAATCGGGGCAGTAAGGTTAGATTGGGTTTGGGATATTAAGGGGTTAAATTCACTGATACTTGAATGTAGTCATAACTCCACATTTGGGGTCAACATTGGCGTATTTTGCAGATGGATTTGGCTTTGTGCCTTAGGGTAACTAAAAAGAATATATCGGCGTCCTTTGTTATACGCTCGAGTAACCTCTCTTTGTACACTTGCTCCTGTTACATCATAGGTAGTATCAATGCACAGATTAATGCCAAACAAATGGCGGCTACGTTTACCATACATTACTAGCCTATGCGGTTTTTTGCGTTGTCGCAAATATACGCCATTATGTCTTAAATTGGTGTTAATACCATCATTTATTAAGCATGAAACTGACAATAAATTCTTGCTAGCAGTTGGCATTTCTACTACATTTCTAAAGATTACAGGTTGGTTTAAACATTTGCCTCTAGCATCGTAACCCATTACTCGTATATCCACCACTAAAACACCAATGGCACTAGAACCATCGGCAGCTAGGGCTATTTGTACACGGGGACAAAGGAACGATCAATATTTTTGTAACAGTGCCGTAGTAAAATTAAAGTTGCACAAGAATCATGATAAAAGGAATGATATTCACAACTTACCCCTTCAGATGGGATTGGGGGCTTATACGTTACATTATCGTTGGTTGATTTGACCTGGCAATTTTTCTCTGCTACTATCGACATTTTACACGCTAACAGGTCGTTACCAAGGTACTGGTTGAGTCCGTAAGCCTTATGCTGTTGGGCAAGAAAGCCTACGTTGTCCTCGTTAGCATCCTCGTATTATTGGCAATCTGGCTGTCGCTGGAAAGCTGGCGTCGTCGGGTTCAGCGTAGATTTCCAAGTTGGGTCTCGGGTGCTCGGGTCATTCACCGTGAGCATCTTTCGTAGTGGCTTTATCTAGTTGCTAGGGGCTTGTTCTCGGTTGCTACGGCATTAAGAACCCATGTGTCCCCACCTGTAACATGAGAAACATCTGGGCCAACGTGACAGAGCTCAAGGATCAATCTGATCGCAGGAATAAAAAGTGTGTGTTAAACTTCTGCAATGTGAACACGGTCGGGATCTAGCCTGTTGAGGTTTGCGATGTTGTGAAGGCCGTACTTGGTCGTGGTTTTGTTGGCTGTTGCAGGCTGCCAAAACGTTGGTTCTTCCTTGATTTAAGTTAGAGTTATAAAAGGTGTGATTGGCAATTGGTTGGGGGTACATTTCCCTTGGCTGAGGCCAGTCAGAAAAGGCAAGTAATTGCTCTTGAGTCACTCTAGGAAAGAAGCTGTTCGTATTTGAGGTAATAGGGAGTTGGCCTTCAATCGAAGTGTAGGCTCAGCTGTCTAGGAATTTTTGTTGGATCAGGTCAAACGTAAGTGCTCTTCCACTTCTTAGGAGTGCTTCTTTCGCCATCCAAAGGCTGGGTCTTTGTATTCCTCTCAACAACCATGTACACGTTTAAGCTTCAGTGAGTGCATAGCCTGTCTGTACTACCTCGTCCATTAAGGCACGGCCACATCGAATATATCGATTCACATCTTTGGTAGGTGACATCTGGACGTGTGTCAGTTCAGCAAGGCGATGGAGTTGGTCAAATTGGTCAGTACGTGCATAGTCATTCAGTAGTCGGTTCCATATGGTCTTTGCTAAGCGGGTATTTTGGAATTGGACATATAATTCGGGGACGTCGTCTGCATTAGCATCAAGACGCACTGATTATTTGACTCCTTCCATGCTTCTATCTCTTCTGGTGTTGCGACGGCCGGGTCTCGGGGGTTGTGTACAAGCACAGCTGGTGTCCACTTTTTTTCTATAGCCTGACAATGAAATTGTGCCTTCCAGGTCCTGTAGTTTTCCGGTCCACTTAGTATGACTATACCTTTGTATGTCGGCTTTGGCCTCGGTACTTTGGGCGCAACAACTTGCTTATCCTGCATCCGGTAGTTCCAAGGGTCAGTCATAATGGTAGAGTATCTCGTCTATGCAAGTAACAATTCGTCTCTCCTCTTGTATAACAGTGTGGCGTCCTCTCTCTTGAATGTGGGTCTTGGGAATTCTGGCTAGGCAATTGATGGTGGTATATCTCGTCTTTACAAGGCTTTCTGTACTTCTGTTTATTGCTACCACGTGAAAAAGGCGGGTAGGCATAGTGTGGAGTTCCGATCTCACGGTCCCATGACAAAGCCAAAGGGCCGTGGTACCGGAAGCCCCACCACCGACATTTATTACCCACTTCTCACGAGAGGTTCCCCGTGGACCGTTTGTGTACTAGGAGGCTATTATGCGTGAAAGAGGAGAATAAGCATAGTGAAGGTCGGTCCACATATATTTTATTTCACACGTGATTCGGGTTAGGTTTCTGATCTCTTCTCTCCCAAGGAACTCTTGCACTCCGCTCCTTCAGTACTAATATGTAGAAAGCCCATTAAATAAAGGTGTAAACAGATTAAACATGTTGATGAACGTTAAATTGTGTCACCTTAGAACAAGGGAACACAACATGTTAGGCTCTTTGGAGGAATGGGCGACTTTAAGTCTATAGCATGAATATTATGATAATATACGGCATACGAGACTAGGCAACTGGTAAACCATCACTTACGGCCTGCTTGCAAGCTGTCCGGTCGGGATTTACTCGGTCCAGAGGCATTATCGTGATGTAGGATTAGTCCTAAGTTCCTGAGGAAAAATGGCGGACGGCAGCCATTTTACAACAAAAACAGGGGAGCAGAAAATTGCTGTGTGGTACCACTTCCGTAGTCAGAGGAGAGAAAAAAAAGGGAGCGAGCGGGGGAGAGCAAAAGCGAGAGGAGAGGGCAGAAACAATACATCATGAGAGAGGGATTGTTACAAGCCAAGACAAGCTTGAACTAACAAAGTAGGAAACCAGTGACAATGGGAGGCACAAGTACTGTTACGAGAAACAAACAATGGGCAACGCATACACAAGTGTTTGTTGCCGTTAAGCTACAACTCTTAATTGTGTACATTTAAAGACATTTAAATGTCCCACATACGGGAAAATGAGTGCCCTACGTAATGCAGAGACTAACAAGCCTTACAAGGGGCAGGGGAGTCAAAATTCCCCTGGCATTTTATACCAGCGGCAGCACTGTGAACCTTTTGAAACTTGATTATTGTTAAAGACTATCGTACTAATGATTGTTTGGCTTGCAGTTAAATGCATAATTATTTTTTTACTATACGGACTACACTTTGTACAGCAATTGCTGTAAACAATGTAACAATTATTGGCTATGCGCTGTTTTTTTTTGTCGGTGGTGATGGCGGTAGGTTGTAAAAAGAAGCTACAAATAGCTAAACAGGAACTAAATGCTGGAGCAAACGAAAGCCTGTTAAAATGAAAAAAATATGATACGTAGATTAGGCCTATACTTGGAAAAAATCTAAAATAAGAAGTCCAGCAAAGCGTAGCAGTAGGTCACACCAAAAGGCAAAGAGCCCAACTTAGCCGAGTGAGTATTGCACCCTGATTTTTTAGTAGTATTAACAAATCATTACGATAAAAACTAAATACAACTTTGAAATAAATATCTGTTCGCTCTGCCTATAATAGGCCCAAAGCCTGTTTCCTAGTTATTATTATTATTAGAGAGAGGTGAAGGGAATATGATGGAGGAACTGAAATAGATAAAAATGGACATAAGAGCAGCAGAACAGGATGTCAGAAATAGGAATGTCGAAACTGCCAATGTTGAAACAACCACAAATGAAAACCGTTTTGAAGTTTTGGAAAAATAGCTCACCAAGTTGGAATTAATATAAGGAGCAAATTTACGAAATCCACAGACTAAATACAAGAAATAAGAACAAGCCAGCACTCATAATTGTTCTATTTCAGATCAGGGAGAACAGTGAAGAATCAATAAGCAACAAAAAAAGTAATAACAAACAATTTAATTTTCAACAGTGGAAATGCAAGCAAGATATGTATTAACAAAAACATGTCCCCAAACTACAAAGAGATTTTTTGAAGACGAAAGAATTTGTGAAAGCATATAATATAAAATTTGTTTGTTTCAAGGACGGGGGGGGGGGATGAGGCTTAATGGCGCGTCGACAGCTTGGTCATTAGCGCCAACCTCAGTCACAGTGCAGTGGTCCGGGTTGCCACTGCACCACACATTACAGAGATATTATTCAAACCCCTACCTAAATCTTGTCATACATCTGTACCTCCTGCAAAAATTGAAAAACACCGGACAGGAGGACAGACTTATCGCCCAATTGACGCACAATGTCATGCGGAAGATGGAAACGACGACGAAAACCATCAAGATGGCAACAATCAACAAGGAAGTGCCGGACCGTAAGTGGCCGCCGACACCAATAACATTCAGGAGGATCAACCCCCCGCAAAAGGAAACAGTGAGTAAGTCGAGTGTGACCAATGCGCAAACGGGCCAACACCACCTCCTCACGGCGACTGCGGCGACACCATTCCTCAACAGTGCCTTTAATAGCTCGTAATTTATTGCCGTCCTGTCCATCCCACGAGGCTTGCCAAAAAGCGTGTAACCTTAGACGCAGAGTTGGAAAAGCGTCCGAGGGAACAAGGCTGAGATCCCTTCCGAGAGGGCCAGAAAGGGCCCCTTTTGCTGCAGAATCCGCTTGCTCATTTCCCCCTATCCCAACATGGCCCGGGATCCAGCAGAAAAGCACGGTTTTCCGCTGGCCAGGCAAGCGGGAAAGCAAAGCCTGGACACGTTGTGTCAAGGGGTTCCGTGGATTGTAAGTCGCCAAGGACTCCAGGGCACTCATGGAATCGCTAAAGATAATGAAATGCGTGCCCTGAAGGCCAAGGATCCATTCCACCGCCAAACCGAGAGCCAAAAGCTCTGCAGAAAACACAGAATAGCCTGATGGAAGGCGATGGGCAACCGTCACTCCCTTACAAACACAAGCACAAGCCAAACCAGCGTCTGACTTCGACCCATCAGTAAACAGCCGCTGATAACCGGCGTACTGAGAACACAGCCGCCGGAACTCCTGCAAGTACCTTGCTGGCAGAGTAGAACCCTTCGGGAGGGACGCCAGAGCGAAAATGAAAATGCCACTTGGGACAAGCCAAGGGGCCACTGGCATCCCCCCAGCCTCAAGACGCTGGGCATATCAAAGGCTATCTCCTGACAGGACTGCTGGAGCCTATCGCGGAAATCACCCTTACCCACCCTGCGTCTACCGACTCGCAAGTCTGGCCCAAAAACCATGGACCAAGCAGGACTGGATTCCACAGCATGTAAACGCACAGCATACTGATTAGCCAGCTTCCGCCGACGAATGGCCAAAGGTGGCTCCGAGGCCTCAGCATAGAGGCTGACCACTGGAGAAGTTCGAAATGCCCCAGTCGCCACACGCAGGCCACTGTGATGCACAGTGTCTAACATCTGAAGAGTCGAGTCACTAGCTGAACCATACACCATGCACGCATAATCAAGTTTGCTGCGGACAAGGGCTCTGTAGAGGCGCAACATGGCAGTGCGATCGGCACCCCATGAAGTACCCGACAGAACCCGCAAGAAAGTGCCCGCAAAGACTTGTCTTTAAGTTGGCGCAAGTGTGGAAGCCAAGATAACCTGGAATCGAACACCAGACCCAGGAAACGTGCCTGTGGGACAACAGGAAACTGCGCCTGCCCCAAATACAGGCAAGGATCTGGGTGCAGTGTTCGTTGGCGGCAAAAGTGAATGCACACAGTCTTGTCCGGAAAAAACCGGAAACCATTACTGACCGCCCAGGTCTGGACTTTGTTAATCGCCAGCTGTAGCTGCCGCTCGCAGGTCTGCATGCGAGCTGCCCGAAAGCGCAGGCCGAAGTCATCGACAAACAATAACTGGGGAACAGCAGCTTGCTGAGCAATGGGGTTGATCCCAATAGCAAACAAGATGACACTAAGAACACCCCCTTGAGGCACATCATTCTCCAAGACAAACGGGCGGGAAAGAGTCGCCCCGACACGAACACGAAAAGAACGGCCGGAGAGGTAAGCGGAAAGCAACAGTGGCATCTGTCCCCTCAAGCCATAGTTATAGAGATTACGGAAAATCCCATAACGCCAGGTCGTATCATAGGCCTTCTCAAGTCAAAGAAAACCTGAACCAGATGTTGACGCAGGCGGAAAGCCTCCCTCACATCCGATTCAAGGGCAACCAGATGATCGATGGTTGACCGAAAACGTCGAAAGCCACACTGGGACGCAGATAAGAATCCGCGTGATTCCAGCACCCAGACCAACCTCTCACTGACCATCCGTTCCATAAGTTTACAGACACAGCTAGTCAGAGCGATTGGGCGATAACTGGAAGGAGCAGTAGGGTCTTTGCCCGGTTTCACAATCGGGAAGACCACTGCTGTCCTCCACGCTGCCGGAACAGAGCCTTCTGCCCACACACGGTTGAACATCTCCAGCAAGAATTGCTGGGAGGCAAGAGGCAGATGTTTCAACAGCTGATAGTGAACATCGTCAGGCCCTGGGGCGGAGTCATGCGACTTGGACAAAGCTGAAACAAATTCCTGCCTGGTGAACGGTAAATTGTACTCCTCTAGCCCGTCAGTGCGAAAGTCTAGAGAGTGAGCCTCTTCTCTACGCTTTATTCTGAGGAAACCAGGATCATAATGGTTATCACTCGAGACCCGCGCAAACGCAGACGCAAGACAGTCGGCGATATCCGGCACAGAAGAGATCACGGAATTCGCCACCTTCAGCTGTGAAACCGGGGAAGACACGTTCCTCCCCGAGATCTGGCGCACCTTCCGCCACACCTGCTGAGAAGGCGTGGAGCGCGTGATCGACGAAACATAAGCTGTCCACGAAGCACGTCTAGCCTCACGGATGACATACCTGGCACGGGCACGACAGCGCTTAAAGGCTACAAAGTTGTCAGTAGTTGGGATGACCGTAAATGCACGCAACGCTCGCCGGCGGGCCCGAATAGCATGCCCGCAAATAGGCGTCCACCACGGAACAGGAACCCGCCGCGGCTGTGTGGACGAACGCGGGATAGTAGCACGAGCAGCAGCAAGGACCACGTCAGCGAAATGAGTTGAAAGTTCATCCACATCAGAAAAGTCCCCAACCGCACGCTGAAATACAGCAGCCTCAGCAAAGGCTGACCATTCAGCACGTCTAAGCGCCCACCGGGCTGGCCTGGAAGCCACAGAACCCCCTTGTGTCATGGACAACACAACGGGGAGGTGATCGCTTCCATGAAGATCGGCAGTGACAGCCCAAGTGAAGTGAACTGGGACGGCAAGGGAGCAAAAGGCTAAGTCCACCGCTGACCAATTGCCCGTGGCCAGGTTACAGTGTGTCATGGCTCCATCGTTCAGGGTGCAAACGGACCCCCTCTGCATCCACTCCTCAAGGATCCTGCCCTTGTTGTCAGTATTAGATCCTCCCCACTGGACGTGGTGGCTGTTAAAGTCGCCCAGCAGGAGAAACGGGGCAGGAAGCTGGCGAACCAGGTCCTCCAGGTCACCAACCCCAAATACCTCATCCGGCGGTAAATAAACCGAACAGACAGTAATATCGAATTGAAAAGAAACTCGAACTGCTACCGCCTGAAATCTAGTGTGCAGAGGCACACTGGCATGCGGCTGAGAGTGTTGAACCAGCACTGCAACACCACCATGTGCACGTGGCACAGGGTCTGCATCCAGACGGTAGACAGAGTAACCCCTAACAACCGGATTATCCGACGCCTTGAAGCAAGTTTCCTGAAGGCAGCAGCACAGAGGTTGCCAATGCAACAAAAGCAGCCGCAGCTCCTCTGCATGGGTCCGATAACTTTGGCAGTTCCACTGAACGATGGAATGCACAGGCATTAGGACGGGATTAAGACTGAATCATCCTCCTCAACTCCTCCCCTGGGCGACCCGAAAACATCTGAATCCTCCCCCGAATCAAAAGCCGGAGTGAGGTCCAGAACGAAGTTGTCCCCGGAAGGAGGAAAAAGCCCAGGAGAAGTGGAACAGGAAATATCTCCCTGCTCCATGGGTAAAGGAGGATCAAATTGTGGAGGGGACGCAATGGACCCCTCAGCAAGCTGGTTGTTCGACGACTGTTTCACCTTCTCTCCTGGTGGCAACTTCCTCACGGGTGGTGCTGAGGATATACCAGCAGGAGCCTTCTTCGACACTTTCTGTGGTGTACTCCGGGCGGGAGGAGGCTTAACTACAGCCTTAACCTACCTGGGAACAGTTACAGGAACAGGAACAGGAACAGTTATAGGAACAGGAACAGGAACAGTAGCAGATTAGGCAGATGTCGACGGCAAGGCATCAACCGGTTTGGAAGAACCCAAAAGACCCTGCAAAGATGGATGTTGCTGGGTCAACAAAGTAACAAGCATGCCTACCGTCCTCGTCAAAGACCTGAGCTCAGCGCGCAAATCCGCTAAATCAGCAGACTCACTAACTGGGCCAGGCAATGGCGCACTGCACACCTGTGCAAAAGATCTGGTCATCGGTGCTGCTGATAGTTTAGCTTTCTTCCGGGCCTCCGAATAGAAAAGCCCGTCCTTCACCTTCAATTCCTGCACACGACGTTCCTCTAAATAAACACGGCAGTCCCGCTAAGAGGCCTGGTGCTGACCACCACAGTTGATGCACTGCTCTGGGCCAGCACAATCAGCGCCTTCATGGGCTGCCTGAGCACAGCTAACACAGGTAGGCTTACCTTTACACGAGCCGCTGGTGTGGCCGAAGCGTTGACAGCGGAAACACCGCATTGGATTCGGAACATAAGTCCTGACCTTCAACCGCAGGTAACCGGCAGTAATGTGCTGCGGTGCAACTGGCGTATCAAAGGTCAGGAAAAAGGTGTCAGTTGGCTGGGCACCATTCTCACCTTTCCGCGTCAAACGCTTCACAGCCGTAACGCCTTGTGACTTGAGTTCGTCCAGGATGATATCATCGCTGAGACCCCTCAAATCAAAGCACGTCACGACCCCCTTGCTGCTGTTTAAGGTACGATGCGGCTCCACACGCACCGGGCATAACCCCAGTGCACCCGCCTTCAAAAGCCTCTTTGCCTGAGCCCCATCCGCAACCTCCACAAGGTATCCCCCAGCACGGAGCCGAGAGACACTCTTCGGATCGGAACCACAGATCCCTTTGAGTGCCTTGTGGACAGCGAACGGACCGAGTTGTGTAACATCTCGGCCCTCGCCTGTCACCACCAAGAACTTCGGGACTTGGTCCCGACTCTTACTAATGTCCAGTAACTGGGCACCAGGCCCAACCATCTCAGGTTCCCTCCTCTGGCGCTTGATAGTGCGGCGAGGATTGGAAGAATTTTTTGGGGAAGAAATTTTTGCGGGGGAGGGGGGAGAAGAAGTTGCCATGGAGAGCAAAAAGAAGTCGCGGCGGTTTCAAGGACGGAAGACTAATCATGAAAAGAGACGAAAATGACAGAAAAACCATCACAATCTAAACAGAAGAAGATATCAACTAAAACAGGTTTAATAGGACACAATAATAGCATACGTGAGGTGTATCAAAATTTAGATTTCCCTGACAATTCAAATGAATAAATGTACGGACTTCAATATATATTGCATTAAAATATTAGAGTCTGGCCACTGAAAGAATGACTCGGCGTTCGTTGAATATCACCCATGTTGCCAGTACGATAGGTCCACCTTGCCGACAGTGAGTTCAATCGAGACCAGGCATGGCATCGGCGATGAATTCGGCTTCAGTAGGGAAGCACGGTAAAACAGTCAAGTTTGGGAGATAGGTTAAACGTCGTGAAGTATTTCGAATCTAGGGTGAGTAAATGTGGAAAGTTTAGAACAAACACACAAGCCAGAAAGTTTGCAATGGCTGCTACTGGTTCATGAGGTTTTCCTATATGGCTCCTGCAAGGTGCGTTAAGCCTGTAAGCTTTTCTGGGCAAGTTATGTACAGACGCCGAGAAAAAAACGGGCGCGTCTATCACCCATTTTTGAGCCGAGTTTTTTGAACACGTTAATAATAAGACGTAATATTGTAGACATGCATGCAAGTAGTGATTTGGGAGTGGGGACCGCAGCCTAGTTTGCCATATTTTATGGTTGTGATCGGTGTTAGCAGCAATTAAAGTAAGCGGTGGCGCCAAATTGGTACGGCGGCAAGAGGGAAACCGACGTGCCGATGCTTTGTTTCGTGTTAGGATTCAAACTTTTGTCAACAAAACAAATCCATGAAAGCAGATTAGTGCAACACTAAAGGCTTAACGTCTGGATATGGGAAATCTTACGAAATGATCGGAAGTAGACAAAAGACGACGTTGATTAATTTTGCAACTACACTTTGCACCAGTTACGTGTATAAACAAATGAGCAGTCGCATTGAAATGCATGCTTATCTGACAACTAACACTGTCAATGTTTTACTGTAATGCTTTTTTCCTCGTTGATCCAGGATTTACTCACACTTCAAGGTCACATCTGAATTTATTGTAAACTATTTTCGCATCACCAAACACTGCCGAAATCACGAGACTGCTTCTATCGATTTAACAGTTACTGTACGTAGTCTGACAGTTTTTCGTGATAGTTTTTTTTTTTAAACACGTGGAACTAAATTTGTATTTATTTTTAATTCGTCTTATTTTACTTTATTTTGGTGAATTAAATAAATTATTAAATAAGTTAAAAGTATTTAATTCAATCATTCACAATTATTTTGTTTGTTAGGCTTTTCGGCAGCTGAATTTGGATGGCTTGCCAGCGTTACTTGTTCTTGCCTAGCAACCACAAGGGAAGGATGAGTGATGCGTGAAGCGTGATGTTGAAGTAGAAACATTGTTATCAAATCGTTTTTACTGTAAAAGTACTTCTACTGGAGCAAACATTTTCTCACTTCACTATGTTATGAGAGGAACCATAAATTATCCTTCTTTATTGCTAAAATTATTTTATGTGTTGTACGTAGCCATAACAAAGTCTCGAAACGAGACCATGTCACATCATTCCCATTGAATTCAAAGCACGAATAAGCTCGATTCGATCATATTCGCAGCTGTCTCTCGCGACAGGAACTATTCTTGGGTCAAGCTTCTAATATAGTGCTGCCAAACCATACGAAATATACATATGTGTGCCCTAGTAATGGGTAATGAATGGCCAACAGTGCACCTTGTACGCACCTCAAACAGGTGAGCGAGGCCACGACTTAAACAATTGATGATAAAATCAAGTCATTCTCTTAGTAGCCCGATTTTACAAGTTTGAGAACAAACTGAGAAAAAATTGAGAAAGTCAAATTTGTTACTGGAACGTTTAATATTAACTTAAATCAATGTGAAAAAATTAGTAACAATATTATTATGTATAACAATGAAGAGCGTGACTTTATATGGGTTACGAGAGAGACAACCAAAAGGGAAGGAGGAATTGGTGTAATTATAAAATAAAACTGTAAATATGAACAAAATGAAATTTAAATAGCTCAAAACCAAAGTTTAAAAATATCCTTGAAAATACTTAATACTTGGCAGTTTGTGTGTGTCAGAAGGGTGATCAAGGGATACATATACTTTTCCCGAAAACTAAATTGTGTGCTTGCGCATGTTCTTGTGGTCCAACTGCCTACCAGGGGGTGCTTTTTAAATTGATATCACATCAGCCACAAAATAATTGAATTTTTACTTAATAAGCAGTGCACTTTATTATTAATAAACAGAAGACCGAATACAAACAAAAAAGAATTTTTAAAGATAAAAAAAAATTGTAAATGAACATCAGCAAGATAAGTACCTATTAACAGTAGGTGGCATAACTCTTGGTATAGTGAATGAACAACAACATCAGAATCAATGATTATGGTCAACTTATTTGTAATAAATATTTTAATAACTTAGCGGAAAATGCACTGGAAGTAAGGATAAAGAGACCTACAAGTGAAATAAGAATCAGGGAATTAAGTGAATCATACATTGATCATAATTTTATAAGAACCAGTCATAAAATTGTAGGTAGTGGGGTAGTGGAATCTAAAATTACTGATCATTACCTGATTTTTAGCTCGATAAAAGGGGAAGGAAATAGTGAAATTAACCTAAGTGAGCAAGATAAGGTTGAGAATAATCACATGAATTGAGGTACGACAATGGAAAAGTAATAAAACCAATTAATAATATTAAATGGACGGAAATTTTGTATGAAATTACTAAATTTGATGAAATTTACAGAAAAGTAATTGAAACAAACGAGATATATTGGCATTCATACGGTTACAAAATCAATCGAAAACTATTTAATCAATGAATCAAAGCATTACACCAATAGAATGATATTTAAAGTTTTCTTTTACCCTCACCATATCGGGATTGGGAACCAAGCGAGGTTCTCAAAATGTCTAATTGGTAGTCTTTCTCCATTCATATATTTCGTAGCATGTCAGGCATTACCAAAGCAATAGCGGCAATTTTCCGTTGATGCAGTGCTTAAATGTCGTGTAACGTGTCTTATATACAGTGTCTTTCACAAACCCCTTCGAAAAGAAGTAGAGAGATGTTACGTTGGTAAATGTAGAGGCCAAGGAATCATGCCGCCTCTACCTATTCACTGCCCTGAAAATTTAGGGTCAAGTTTCTCCCTCACTACAAAGCTCCAATAAGGCAGTGCACCATCTTGCTGGAAGATGATGTGTGTTTGAAGCTTCTCACACTGTGGATTCACTTAGTTTTCAAGCATGTTGACGTAGTTGCTCTTGTTAATGGTCCTCTGTGCAAAAAAATGGGCCAATAACTCTGTCGTGCCACACGTTGCAACACAGATTCAGTTTTTAGCTGTTTCATTCGTTCTCACTCGTTGCATGACGAATTTCAGATCAAGAATAGAGATATCGAGCTATGGTGACGGAAAAAAAACTTGCCAGCACCTTATATTGGTGTAATGCTTTTATTCATTGCAGAAATTTTTTTTTTCGATTTTTAAAACTTTATGGACACCCTGTATATTTATAATGGTAATAAAATCAAAATCAAAAAACCTTCAAAATGATGCAGACAAAAAAAAAACGGTGGACGAACTCTAATATATTGACCATGATTAATAATAAGAATAAAACTTGGAATACATTTAAAAAAATAAAAGTTTAAATTTGGTTTTATTACAGAGGTATAAATATCTTAAAAAATCATTACTAAAGAAATTCATAAAGCAACATCGGCTTTCTTTGAAAAAATTAATTAGGGTAAACATAAAATAAAAACTATATGGAATAAAATAAACTTAAATGAATTTAAAACCAATTAGATAATAGTAGAAGCATTTAATAAGATAACAATAACTGATATATGTAATGAATTCAATTCCCACTTCGGATCAGCAATTGGAAAAATGAATTACAAATATGCAAACCTAAAAAAAAGTAAATGAATTGGAAAACGGGCAAAATGACTAAATTATAATAAGACCACAATAGGAATAATTGATTTTTAAATAAAATTAGGTATGTTATGAAGTGATATAAAATAAAAGATTCAGTTGGACTGCTTATTTCTAATCTGGTATTGACAAAAGAGACAACTGCAACTTACCTTGAAAAGTTAATCAACAATATTATCAAATGGGAAAAATGGCAGGATGAATGTAAAATTCAAATGATAAGACCTATTTATAAAAAGGGTAAAAAGAGTGAATGCAGGAATTTCATACCAATTGCAGTACTGCCAGGGATTGACAAAATAATAGAAAAACTTTTTTGTAACAAAATTTAAAGTCTTTTGGAGAAAAATGAACCCATTTCTAAAATTCAGTATAGATTTACAAAAATAAAATAACAATAGACACTCCTAAAAAATCAATGATTGTGTAGCGAACGTACTAAATCAAGGAAAATATTTGGGAATTATGTTTGTTAACCTGCAAAAGACATTTAACACTATTATTAAATGTTAATAAATGAAATGTAAAAATACTGGTATCAGAGGTAGAATGGGAAACATACTTGAAAGTTCTGAATAATAGAAAGATAAGTAGAAAAATGTTAAACACAATTAGTGATGCAATAAACATGAAAATTGGTGAAGCACGTGGATCAAACCTATTCCACTATTATTTTTAACTAGCTGTACCACGCTGGTCTAGCCGGTTCCCACGCACCTAAGTATAATACTTTACTGGGTAGCACGATATGAAAATAACTTTGAGGCCCCCAATCTGTCTCCTCCCTGGTAGCCCTTTCCTTTCTCCACTGCCCCCCCCCCCCCGAACTCCCCCATTGTGTGGTATGAATATCCCCATTGCCATCGCCTCTCCCCTCTCTTTGAACCCCTGTTGTTTGGTTTTCGTAGGGAAGTAAATGTCTTTTCGCAATGGAGGATGCTGCTGTTATGTTGCTGAATTGACTGTTTGTCCATTCTGACACTAAGTGCGATAAACCCAACAACGATCGTTCAGACATTGATTGTTTCTTAACCATATTTGAAAGCTCTTCCTGATTGTTACAGGGCACAAATATTGTAATGCACACACACATCTGATGATTTTGCTCAGTGCCACCCAAACCTTTTACATGAATAGATTTATATTTATGAAATTGAAAAATATTGCAATTTTCTCAGATATTTTTTTTTGCTGACGATATTATGCTAATTTCCATACATTTTATGAAGAAATATTAGCAAATAACATTTCAACATAATTTAAATAATCTAAAGACATAGCTTCTAAGTAACGAGCTCTTTATTAATGAAGAGAAAACAAACTAGATCTTAATTAAAATTTCGCATATTGACGATAAATTAAACAAAAATATTTATCTATACACTAAAAATTGTAATAAATTCAAAAAGAAAAGGAATTCATCTTAATGAGAAGATACCTGCATTTAAATAAAAAAAAGTCAGCTGTACTAATGTCTAGGAGTATTTATTATTAATAAATGAAATACTAATAAATAAAATCAGAAGAATGCTTCAAAAGGTTTGTATGGTCAACAATTTAATAAACAAAAAGAATCTCAAATCATTATATCACGCGTGGATTGAATCACATATCAGATATGGATTAGAAAAGTAAGGTAATGGTTCAAATTACATGATAATACTATTGCAAACTTTGCTAAATAAAACAATAAATATAGAAACTTATTAGGGTTAAAAAATGCCATCATAATTAAAAAATATTTATTCAAACAAAATACACTAAAAAACACTTAAGAACTACCATGACACTAGCAAAGAGTGAAAAAAAGAAAATATATAATGCCAAAAATCATAAATGATCATGGAGAAAAAGTTCTGTTTATTATATTGCTAAAATATTTAACAATATCCCAAATTCTTTTGAAACTTGTAAAACTTTTAATACTGTTAAAAATCTACTAAAAGAATCAAGAAATGTAAAACGATATTTTTTCTATGTTTTAGGTAATGAACATGCACTTACAATACCATTTTATTGGGCATTCGTGCAATCCATTAGATTGTGAAGAATAATAGTTTGATTAATAAAGATTATTATTGGCGGAGCAGAGCGAGTAAATCAAGCGTAGCGTAGCCTATAATGAACACTGAATTGCAAAATGTGGGTTGGTTGGTAGGTCGGTTGGTTGGTTGGTTGCACTTTTGTAGTTTGAGTGGAGCCCAAACGAAAGGGCAGACTGCCATGATATTTGCCACATTGCAAGATAGCCCCAAAAGTATTGCTCGTCTCGAATTTGATGTATATTGATCAATCATAATCCACGAAATTACGATTTTTCGAATTTATTGATCTAACACTCGCCATTGGAAATTTGTAATCCTGAATAGTTAAGGAATTCCAGCGAAGCATACAATGAAAAAATAACAATTCATTATCGCATTTTAGTCATTAGAGAAAGGCAGGAAAATGGAAAACACAAAAGGATTCCTTAATGACTTACATTCGTTTCATGTGAAAAACAATGCTTAGAGGAATTCACCCAACATGACGATCAAATCAGGTGTTTAGACTATCAAGGGGAATCCCAGATGTGAAACCTAAAATCGCCACTACATCAGGAAACTCTTTATACAGAACTAAAGCATACAGCAGACACTGTGTTAACACCACAACATGGAACATACAATGGCTTCGTATAATAATTTTAAGATTCCTTGGTTGCAATGGAAACTGTGGATTTTATGCCTATCATCTGGTCCGTGGGCAACCTGTTAGCGGCTCTATTCACGAATAAACTCTCAATCCAGTCTTGGAAGAAAGAATAGGCTTAACCTCGAACACAATAGGTCTAATTTTTATGCTGTTATCGCTAAAAATTAGGCCTAACAGTTCTGAACGCTTTAGAATTATTTAAATATTATTTTCACACCCAGGCTAACATCATCTGACCAACAATTGTTACAATTCCAACTTTAAAAAAATTAGCTTTTGCATATGCAGTGCTATGTGCCAGAGGTGAGCGCTGCAACATTGTCGTAGAAGCGGCATTGTCAGCCACGGGCAGCCGCGGATCTATTGAATCATTTGATTATTGTAACGTACTCTCGTTATGGGTGATTGTTTCGGCTTTTAGTTAAATGCTTTATTATTCATATTTTAAGTATAAGAAAGATACTCTACAATAATTATAAACATATGCATTATTGGCATGCTCTTTGCTAGCTTAACCATAGCGGCTAACGTGGCATCTTAACTTTAGATAGTGACGATGGTAGAAAAGGCTGAAATAAAGAAACAGAAACTAAATGTGGGAGCAAACGAAAGCATCTTAAAATTAATTTGAAACGTAGCTTAGGCCTACCTAAAAAATACTCAGAAGTGAAAAACACCAAATAAGAGCTTCACTTCAAACATCAAAAAGCTCAAACATAGCCAACCGAGTATTGCACCCGGATTTTTCAGGAACAGTAGCAAGTATTGCAGTCGTTAAAATGAGAGTAAGTACAAATTTAAAATAAATATTTATCTGCTCCTTCTACAACAGGCCCAAAGGCTGTTTCTTAGTTATTATAACAAATATTGTTATTATTGTTATTGTTATTATTGTTATTATTATTATTATTATTATTATTATTATTATAAATAATAAAAAATATTCATAAAAAATTTTTAAAATATAATAAACAGCTACATTAGTTCATAAGAATGGAGAAGCAAATGGGGGAACACTTGCTGAAAAAATAGCGGGTCATTATTTTACCATGACATGGATTTGGAACAAAGAAAAATAAAAATTAAACCATAATAAAAATAATAATCAGGATGGAAAAAAACTGGAAATATATTAATAAAAAAATTATACAAGAAGTAAATCAAAGAAACTGGGAATTCTAAATGATAGATATGAACCAGAGGAAATCTATAAAGAAATCATTGACCGAATTAATGAACCCCCTATGAAAAAAAAAAAAATAGAAAGTAAATATAAGCTATAACTTACAAAAAGTTATAACAGAATACCTACTGCATAAAAATCTACGTCATTAAGGACGTATGATGTGCGTGTGTGTTTGTTTGTGTGTTTGTACCTCTACCCCTCTGGAACCAAAGCACCTACAAAGATGGGAGTAGGGAGGATGAGGCTTAATGGCGCGTCGACAGCTTGGTCATTAGCGCCAACCTCAGTCACAGTGCAGTGGTCCGGGTTGCCACTGCACCACACATTACAGAGATATTATTCAAACCCCTAATCTAAATCTTGTCATACATCTGTACCTCCTGCAAAAATTGAACAACACCGGACAGGAGGACAGACTTATCGCCCAATTGACACACAATGTCATGCGGAAGATGGAAACGACGACGAAAACCATCAAGATGGCAACAATCAACAAGGAAGTGCCGGACCGTAAGTGGCCGCCGACACCAATAACATTCAGGAGGGTCAACCCCCCCGCAAAAGGAAACAGTGAGTAAGTCGAGTGTGACCAATGCGCAAACGGGCCAACACCACCTCCTCACGGCGACTGCGGCGACACGCCGAGTGCCATTCCTCAACAGTGCCTTTAATAGCTCGTAGATGGGAGTAGGAACAATTGAAAGATAATTAAATTGCGCTCAGTATAGGCCTATTTTCATCACTGTAACTTGACATTATGATACTCAAATACACGAAAAACCCTGAAAAAGTAATGTCAAAGTTTTTTTTAAACCCTTTTGATGTTTGTTCATGACGTCATAGTTTGTTCATGAAAACCTCCTCAGGTGAAGTGTAATGATCTGGAGAAAGATGCATGGAAAAAATGACCTAAAAGGATGATGTAGTTTGCAACACACCACATATACATCTTAAAATTGGTTTTGTATTAACTGACTTGATGCATGGAAAAATCAACACAATAGATTTGGTTTTCAAACGGTGTCAAGCATTCGTGTTTCTGAAGCACGGAGGTGCGTGGATTGAACTAGCAAAGCGAGCGATTTCCATGTAAACTAAACCTTTTCAATGTATGTTTCGCTTTGCGCTATCAATCTTTCATCTCTCACCTTCGTAGGGGAGTACTTCTGGAAAAGAAGACGTATAAACATGCAAACAAACAAATCGTATGTTTGGAATGATGTAGGTGAAATGTAGATTGTGCTGAAGAATGTGACAAACGAACTGCGAGCAACATTTGCAATTAGTTTGCGTCGAAATAATCAGTACATCGAAATCAGGACAATAATCAGTACAAAGAAATTACATGAAGCATAGATGGTCTTGAAACTATTAGTTACGCACTGTGAGGCTCTGGAGAAAGATGCAGACAAAGAATAACCTAAATGGACAACGTATTTTGCAACGTAACACATTGGTTTTGTATCAAATGAATTGATGCATGGATACCTGGTTGGATACCTGGTTGATGCATGGATGCCTACTTTATCGTTGGTTAAAAAATCTTCTCACTGGTCGTAGCCAGTGTGTGAGCAGCAATGGGGTCCTCTCGGATTGGGCACCCGTCACTTGCGGTGTTCTACAGGGAACGGCACTTTCCTTGTCTTTATCGATGACCTTCCAGAACAGGTGATTTCTAACTGTAATATCCTTGCTCATGACACAAAACTTTATCGTGCTATCTGTACCCCTGAAGATACTAGGACCCTGCAATCCGACCTTCACAGTTTGTACAACTGGGCCTGTGCGAATTTTATCACGTTCAACCCATCAAAGTGCGAGTCCTCAACTTGGGAGAACTAACACTGGCACCACCTATTTTTACAACGGTACTTCTCTACCTGCTGTTAATAGCACAAAATCACAAGGTGCATTACCACTGCAAAACGGGCTAACTTTGCCCTTGGGAATGCATAAGGCACAGTTCTCTTTCCATCAAACTGAAACCCTTCTTTTTCTCTATAAGGCGTTGGTGCGTCCACATCTCGAATACTGTATTCAGGCCTGGAACCCCCACTTGGCTAAAGACCAACAGGTCATCGAGACTGTCCAACACAGAGAACTAAACTAGCGCCAGGTATCAGATTATTGCTGTATGAGGAACGTCTTCGCAAATTGCGACTCACCACCCTTACCAAGCAATGCGTCAGAGGTGACCTTATCCAAGGTTACAAAATAGCCAAAGGGGTTCACGTACCACCTATTTAACTCCTTCTTCAAGTCGGTTTGCGCGACCGATACCCGTGGACACAATCAGAAACTTATCACAAAATTTTCCAGAACTGATACAGGGAAGTATTAATTTGCTAGACGTGTGGTCGCAAAGTGGAATGACCTTCCAAGTCATGTGATCAACGCCACCTCCATCAACCAGTGGAAGCGGATGTACGACAACTTAACTCAAGTTTAAATCTTCTGGGCCACTCCCTTCCGGCCCCACAAGTTTATCTTTTGGCCGTGTACCCGTTTGATTTGGTTTTAAAAGGGTGCCAAACATTCGTGTTTCTGAAGAACGGTGGTGTGTGGATTGAGCGAGCAGAGCGAACGATTAAAAATATAGTAAGCCGTTTCAATGTGTGTCTCGCTTTGCTGTCTCTCAATCTTTCATCTCTCACCTTCGTAGGGGATTACTTCTAGAGAAGACGTACAAATATGAAACAAACAAATCTTATGTTTTGAAGGATATAGATGACATGCAGCCACACTTAGGAATGTGATGGACGAACTGGGATCAATAATTACAATTAGTTTGCGTCGAAATAATCAGCACATGATTTTGTGATGCTCTTGGAATCAAATAAATTACTGGAAGTATGTCGATGCGCACGTAGCTCTCGGATGGCCAGACTGTTGGAATGATTTATGGTTATCATTTGTTTATGCAGTGAAGCCTTACGAAAAACGCGTACTGCACTCTGACCATTTGCTTGATCGTTTTAGACGTGGAATGTCTGTCAGCAGGACAAGAGCTGCACTATGAAAGCTCCTCGAGTGTAGTGAGACGACACGGAATGAGCGAGTGAAGCGAGCGACTCCACTAATAAAATATAAAAATAGATTATGGAACATAATTAAAAAATTAACAATAAAAATTAAGTAAATAATGAACTACTTGAAAAATATAAAAGGGAAAAAATGAATGCAAGTAAATTGCTAAAGGAATGTAAAAATACTTACGATACGAATAAATTAAATAACCTTAATAAAAAGAAGAACACAGTATGGGTTGTAATAAATGAAATCACAGGTGAGAAAAAAAGGAACATTGATGAAGAAATAAAAAAGAATATTAAAAATAAAAAAAACATAGACATCACAAATTAATTTAATGAAAATTTTGAAAACCAAGTTAGTAATCTGAGAAAGAAAGAAGGAAGAGAAAATAAAGAGTATAAAAAATTATCCTTTTCAAGGAAATTAAAACAGAGATGTAAGCAAATATATTAATGTTAAAAAAATGGTACTTGAGGAAGCTAATAGTGTAGAAATATTAAATATAATAGCTGAACTGATTAATACAAAAACAGTAGGAATTAACAAAATACAAATAAGTAATATTAAAAATACTAAAGAAAATACGTCTAAAGCAATATGTAAATTAATAAGTGCTATGATAGATGAAGAAATTTGGCCAGAAAAATAAAAAATACAGATAATCAGACCAATTTACAAAAAAGGCAATAAACAAGATTTAAACAATTATAGACCAATCTCACTACTGTCCATTATTAATAAATTAAAAAAAATGTTTTGCAAAGAGAATATGCAATTTTTTTGAAAAATATAAAGTACTAAATAAAGTACAATTTTGATATACAAAAAATAAAAGCACAAAGATCTTTTGATTGAAGTAAATGAATTAATAACAATGGCATTAAGCCAAGGGAAATACGTAGCAGTGCTTATTGATTTACAGGAAGCTTTTGAAACATTCTATCAAAAAATACTTTAAAAAAAAGTAAAAACCTGGGACTCGGAGGAAAAATCTATAATGTATTAAAATGCTATCTATCAAACAGAAAATCTATTGTACAAATTGAGGAAATAAATAGTATTACATGTCCCATAAAATATGGAGTACTACAAGGGTCTGTATTGGGCTTTTATTGTATCTGATATATACCAATGATATAGACGAGAAGATAGAAAAAACTAATTTATATTTATTTGCGGATGATAAAATTTTCATTTCTATACACAATAATTACAACAATATGATGTACAACCAGCGGAATGACTGTAATATACTAAATGATTTCTTTGTGGCAAATGAATTGTTCATCTGCAATTATAAAACAATACAAATGAACATTACAGTGCCTAAAAAAAACGAAAAAAGAAATTTGGATTAAAAAACATCATAGGCATTGCAAAAACTTAATAATAATAAGGAGGGATGTAGTGAAGAATGTGTAAAACTAGAGAAAACACATTCAACTAAATATTTAGGAATTGAAATTAATAGACATTGGAACTTTAAACAACACATTGTTGGGCTAACTAATAAACTAACACAAATAATACCAAAAGTCTATCAAATTTGAAATATATTGGATCATAGGCAAAGAAAAACTACATATGAAGCATGGATAAGTAGTAATATAAGATAAGGACTAGAAATATATGGACATGCACCAGAATATTTAATAAATAAACTGCAAAAAATACGAAATAAACCAGTAAAAGTGATGTTTGCCGATAAATCGATAAATAAAAAAAAAACCACATTGACATTGTATAAAGAAAACAAAATAATGAAAATAAAGGAGTGAAAAAACTTTTTTATCTTGACAAAAAAATATTTTATTAATAAATACAATAAACCAACTAATACATTAAAAAGATCAAGAGGAATAAATGAGACATTCAAGATTCGAATATGGACAAATCAATATGGAAAGAGAAGAAAGGAATGGTATATTCCAAAACTATATAATGAAATTGCAGAGAATATGCTTCATTATTTAACATTAAAAGATTTTAAAAAGGATTTACTATAAAAAATATTATCCAATGAATTCATTGTAACATAAAATTGTACAAAATATATAGATTACAAGCTCTTGTCCTTGATTGTGACCACAATGGTGGAGGTTCCTGTATAAATAATAAGAATAATACGATAATGAGTGAAAATGCTTAGGTGTTATACTCACACAAGTTACATTTTTCCTTTGTAACTTCGAGTATTACATTGTAATGGTAATTTTATTACTATTATTACGTTATCGTTTTTACTGATTAAGTATTGCACGAACTGATTTAGTTAATCAAGAGCCTATGAACGTGTCTATGGGCATAGAATGTAGTGGGAGGCTCTGCATAGCAACTATCGTTTCATCTCTTGTCACAATGTTGTCTGGAAGAGAAGTGGCGGGTCTTGTTTCCTGGCTGCAGACCAGTTGATTCAGCATGGCTATGATGTTATTTTACTTATGCAACGCGAAAAGAAGTCAATTTTCTGGCACACTTGTCAAATGGCAATGAGCCCGGAGACGAAACATGCAACTTCTACCTCTGTCGCCTTTGCCTTGAAGAAGCCATCGCTTTCCTCGCATCAACATTCTTTAATGCTGTTGCACTTGGAGTTGTTTGTTGCATGTCTAGCCTGAGTGATAAATATCGCAACTAGTTTTTTTTAATTAAAACTAGTAACAGCCAATTTTTAACGTGAAATATCCCAGAAAATAGTTGCGACCAGTCATTCAAATTTTGATCGCAACCCAGTACTTTTAACATATGGTAATATTGTTATGTACACTTCGTCGAGACAAACAGGACTATCCTTTAAGGTATTGGTATTGCAGGAAACACTTTGTAAAATAAAATTCATATTTTCGATATCAGCCATTGTTTCCAGGGCGGAAATAGCAAAGCCAAAGACAACGAAAACGGATCACAACCATCAAAATCTAGAACCGAGTATGAAACAAACGAACAATACTGAATATGTAGGCTTAAACTTGGACCATGCTGGGTGATAGCATGGGAAGAATGTGAGAAAGCTATGTTTCGTGTCATTTTTATCCCTCAATGTCAAGTTATTATTTTGACTTTATTCATGTAAATTTGAGCATGGTTCTAAAATAAACCGTAACTTTGGGTGGGGACGGTAGGTGTTTGATCTTTGCATTGTGTCAGAATTTTGACCGTACATGCATCGCGTTGCATTTTTTTTATCCAGAGTTTTATAAAAAAAAAGATTTTAGTTTTCAAGACGTCATTGATAAAAATTAAAATATTAACTAAGTTAACACCTGTTATCAGTGTATAAACACTAGTTTTGTTTTTAAAGTAAAACAATTGCAAATTGTACTTTACTTACTCACCCCACCAAACTCAGATTTACAATGCAACTTGAGTTTTCAGATTAAAACTAGCCAGGCACCCAGGTTTTTGGAAGCCCTACTGATATTGCTATCACTTTCAGGTTTGTAACCTTAACCTCATCATAACGTAAAAATAATGTGAAGAGGTAAACACATCTAAGCTGAGGTGCCCACATAACTATTCCATTGACATTGTATAAATTCCATTTCTCCATTGAAGTTTGGCACAACATTCTGTGAAAAAGAACACAGAGCTTGCACAAGATTTAAGAACCGAGTCTGGCCTTTAGCATATTCCTACATTTTAATCACATTTCTGTGCTTTCCATTATTAAAAAAAAAATAGTACTAAAAAATGACTCATTTGTACATCTTTTATAACGTCTATTTGTTAACACCATCGTTGATGAATAAAAATTATAAGTGGGAGATATAAGTAAGAAGTATAAGGAGAAGGTGTAAATTGGAGTATAACTAAGTAACAGCTCCACTAGTTATTTATTTGTATCTAATAGCGCATATGACATTATACTCCTCTGAAGTGTGCTCGACGCTTCCAAAACAAAGTGCATTTTAATACAATACAATACAATACAAAAGACAAAACCTGGCTTGAGCATGCTCATGAGCCAAACCCCCCTCCCCCAAAACAACCCCATTCGTTACATGCTGTCAAAGCGAGCCTTGAAGCTTGACAGGGAAGGTGCAGTTACCACTCAAAGTGGCAGCGTGTTCCAAGGCACTACAGTTCTCTCAGTAAAGAAGAAGTGTCTAGTGTTGTTGTGTGAGGTTTCACCTTGCAGTTTGTAACAGTGACCTCGTGTGTGCCTAACCTGAGAAAGATCAAGAAAGCTTCCATAGCCGATGTCCTGTAGTTGATTGAGTAGTTGGTACACAAGGATCATGTCACCTCTGTTGTAGCGATCTTCGAGACTGGTGAGGTTTAGGGCTTTGAGTCGCTCTTGGTATGGCAAGTGCTTAATTTCAGGGCACTTTTTGGTGAACCATCGTTGAACACGTTCGAGGCGGCTGAGGTGGATATGGTAGTGGGGCCTCCAAACTTGGACACAGTAATCCAGGAGTGGGCGCACGAAAGTTGTGTACAGGATTTTAGTAGTAGCTGGAGTCAGGTATGTAAATCCGGAGAGTACAAAGCCTCCCATCCTACGTGATCTGTTTATGACAGCGTCAACTTGCTGCTTGAAGGTGAGCCTGTCATCAATGATTATACCAAAGTCACGCTTTTGTGTGATGGATTTCATTGAAGAGTTATCAAAAATGTAATTGGCACGTACATTGTTGTGACCGAGATGCATAGTGACACACTTCTGGGAGCCAAACTGCAGGCCATGAGCAGTGGCCCAGTCATGAATTTTACAGAGGTCTTCTTGGAAAACTTTGGTGTCCTCTTCGCTGATGACTGGTCGGTATAACTTCAGGTCATCAGCAAAGAGGAGGCATATGGAATCCACAACTGTTGGTAAATCATTAATAAAAAAGAAAAAGGATTGGCCCCAGAACCGAACCTTGTGGTACACCAGAAGTCACGGGAAGCCAGGTGGAATAAGTGCCTCTCACTACCACTCTTTGTCTTCTGTCGCTTAAGTAGCTACCAATCCAGCCAATTAGTCCATGTGGCAAACCCACCTTTTCCAAGACACTGAGCAGGATGGCATGGTCAACAACGTCAAAAGCTTTTCTTAGGTCCAAGAAGGCAACATCGACAGGAATGCCGTCGTTAAGAAGGTTGGTCCAGTCATTGACAGCAGTCAGCAAGTTAGTTAGGCAAGATTTGCCAGTAAGGAAACCATGCTGCTCCTTACACCAAACGTTTTGTCTTCTGCAAAAGTCAACAATGTAGTCTACGACAATTCTCTCAAGAAGCTTAGAAATAATAGACAGAAGTGAGATTGGGCGATAATTTGTCACTAAGTTAGTGGGCCCACTCTTCAGAATAGGAACAATGTGGGCATCTTTCCAAGCTTTGGGAAAGTTACCAGATGCTAGAGAGGTGCGAAAGATAATCGAGACAGGAATAGCCAGCCCACTACAGCAGTTTTTCAGAATTAAGGGGTGGATGCCATCTGGACCAGCGCTTTTATCAATGTCAGTCTCAGACAATAGTTTGAGGACAATGTCAGTTGTAATGAATTCTTTCATTTCGGCCATCCCACCAGTGAAGTTGGAGTTTCCTGATGGAGTAGTGAAAACGGAATTAAAGTACTTGTTGAATTCACTAGCAATGGTAGCATCATCGCTATGGGTGACACCATCAACAGTAATTGATGAGGCTGCCTGTGACCTGCTGGACTGTGATTTCACATACTTAAAGATGTTGTTAGGGTTTTTCTTGGCGTTTTTTGTAAGATTGGCTTCATAGATTCTCCTTGCCTCTCTTGTAAGGGTATTAACTTCGTTTCTGCGGTAAGTGTATTCAGCAAAATTGCTAGGAGTCGGCCTTCTCCTGACCCTTGTCCACGCCCGTCGCTTCTTTTTCACAGCAGTGGAAACAGCTGGTGAAAAAATCCAGGATGGAAATTGTTTTCTTCTTGGCTTCATAACTGGTACAAGAGTGTTACAAACACTGTCTAGAAAGTAGTGTAATATTTCCCACTGCTCGTCACTGTTAAGCCCTTCAAATTCGGAAACCCAGTCAATGCTGCTAATCATACTGTTTATGAGTTCATAATCAGCCAGTTTGTAGGCAAGCTTTTTTGTGACGCTTTCTTTGATAGCAATAGGAGTTTCTAGGGTGAAAACCATAGAAATGTGATCACTTAGGCCGAGCGGAGGAAGTTGCGTGATTTTACCGACAGGATGGTCAGACTTGGTGATGATCAGATCCAGGAGAGACGGCTCCTGACCAACTCTGTACCTGGTGAAAAAGTTGACATGCTGTTGAAGTGTGTGTTCTTGGAGTAAAGTGATAAAACTCTCTGCCGCGAAATCAGACGGAAGGGTGCTTTCATTAGGCCAATCAATGTCCGGAAAGTTAAAGTCACCAAGTAAAATAACAGGATTGTGCTTATGGTTAGCCAGTAGTCTGCCTAAGAAGTCTTGAAACTCCAAGTACGAGTTGTCACTCACAGGGTTGGGGCTTCTATAGCTGCAAACTATCAGGAGCTCCACAGAATTTGAGAGTTTAAGAATGCAAATAGCAGCCTCCCAGTCGCCTGAAATGTTTGCTCTATGGTGAGAAGAAGAAATCGGCAGTGTGTCTTTATAATAAAGGGCTACTCCACCTTTTGCCCGGTTTAACCTATCACTCCTGATACAAGAGTATCCAACAATGTGTGGGTCGAAATCCATATTGCGAAGATGAGTTTCAGTAAAACACAAAATATCTGGGTTGTGGTTTGCAACAATACAGTTAATTTCCCCTAGTTTGTTTTTGATACTGCAGGCATTGGTATACAAAAAAACACAATGGAGACTGTGATTGATTAGTTTTGGACTGTGTTGCCCACGTTGCACAACTAGAGAATTTCAGTCTGTTTTTTGGCTTCCTCCGAATCCACTTTGGAAATAGTATGCAGCTGCAGTAATGATGGCATATCAGATGTGTTGATAGGTGATTGTGTCTCAGTCGCACTTGCAAAGTCCTTGTTACTGGTAGTTCCACTACTGTCTTCTGAAAGTTGATTTTCTGCAGAGGTAACATCTCTCATGTTCCTAGTGTTGCTGTTAAAGCAGTCTACTACTGGATCACTAAATCTTTCAACCTCAGTATTTGATTTAATAAACGCAGTGTGGTCATTGTTTTTCACTTCTGCAGGAGGAAAGGAATTTTCTTCATTTGGTGGTGGGCGAGTGAATCTTGTTCTTCCAAGAAAAGGCATTATTATAACGCCTTGCGGCCATAAATCTGGATTTGAAATGGCTTTGTACTGATCTTCCACCACATTTATGCAAAATGAGCTGTAGGTAGGGAAACGTGTTTTAAGTTGTGTGCAGCCTACTGTGAAGCCCAGGTTGGCTTTGATCAGTGAGGTGATTTGTTTAGCTGTAGTGTCCTTGTGTAGGGAGCTAACAAATATTTTTTTAACGATAGTGTCCCTTGGCTTAGGCCGGAGAATGCTGCATGACTGTTTGGTCCCATAAATAGGTTTGGGTCTGGTATTGTCCTGTTTATTAAAGTTGTTTATGCTTTTTCCATATTTATTCTCAGGGATAGTCACATTACCGGAACTGACATCATTGTTGAAACGATTTCTCATTTTGTTTTTCCGCTTGGTCTCCCGTGACTCAACAGTTATGAAATCGTCACTTTCGCTTTCACTTTGGCTGACCACCAATACCACCAATACCACCAATCATAGTTTTATGTTTACCATTCCTAAACAAAGTACTGTTTGCAACATTTGCAGTTAAACATAAAAGTTCAAAATAGCAAAAACAACATAACACGATGAGAAACCAATTGCAGTACATACAAAAAGAAGACAAACCAGCAAAATAGAAATGCATGTTCTCTTTTGCATCTTGCTTTTTATTAGTGCTTATTATTATATTTTGTATTGGCTGTACCCTCTGATATGTTGTTGCAGCATCAATTGCTTCAAAAACAACTCATTAACTGTTTATTGCTGAAAAACTAGGAAGAATATCTATTAAGCTGACCACGTAAAGTCAGTGCTGTGTTCACGTAAAGTCGCAAATATCATACTTAATGAGTAAACATTGTCGTTGCAGGCTACCATACATGGAGCTGGATAAACAGCATAATAAAGCGTACGGCCAAAGTTGCACAGATGCGAAAGAAGTAATTAAAATACTGAATGCTACATTTATTACAGTTAATGAATATAGTGCTGAAGGGTGCAACTGTGTGAAATCCTGTCATGAAACAACATATACTTCTGAATACATCAAGGAATTATTAACTAATCCTGCTGGTAACTTGGATATAACACTGATAGTGGATGATAACAGAATAATGGTAGTAGAAGAAATTCCTGCGTATGATGTTATGTCACTTTTTTCTGATCTTGGCGGTGCTCTAGGATTGTTGTCGGGACTTTCACTCCTTACAATGACAGAAATACTTGCGTCCTTATATTCACTTCTTGTTGATTCTTTAACCAAATACTGCTTTAAACGACCAGCCCAGACCAATTTATGGAAACAAAATCGTCGTTCACTTTGTATACAAGTTATGTCCTCAAAACAAATTGATACGATGAATGTGGATATTCCAGGATTTTCACATTCATTTGATAGTAGTAAACCATGTTGGATTCGATGCCTTTGGTTCACAGTATCAGCAGGAGCTCTTTTTTGTTGCTTCTATCAAGTGTTTGATAGAATTTGCTATTACATGTCAGATCCGTCTGAAGTGAACACGTTTTACATGTACAATAAAACTATCAACTTTCCAGTAATGGTTATCTGTCCCAATGTAAAGGGCAGTATTTTCTCCTCTATAGAAAACTATTACGATATTCTTAACGTTTGGAACACTTCATCATCAGACCACACCTACTACGTGGTTTTGAATGGGGTAAGTTTCAAAATGATGATATTTTTTTGTTATAGCTGTCCAACTGAAAAAAATGTTTTGGAGTATTTTTATTTTGTTTGGTTGCCTTTCTGACTCTCTTCAAACTGTCGGAAGTCAAAAAACTAGCATGCAACAAACCCAAAAAAATATTCTTCGACTTCCTAATTCTAACTAGTATGCTTTAACCGTAAAATCATACATCCCAGATGTATGTTCCCTATTTCTATGGTACAGTTTTAAAAATGACAAGTTTAATTTTGACCCACTGGTGAGAAGGATCCAGTTTTTGTAGCTAGATTCCCACCAAATACGTTTTATTGTTCGTGAAGTATTCGTTGCTCATACGGCCAACCTTTTTTTAAATTTCCTACTGAATGTCGCACTTTCAGGAATATTATGGAAACACTACGGACTCTATTTTATCTCTTCTTTAAATAATTCATGGAGCAATGTTTCTTCCAAAACAGTTGCCTTTTAGGCCAATTCTTTTAAACTGAATTACTGGTGTGCTATACAGAGTAGAAATTAACAAATGTAGAAGTAGAACTGAAAGCCAAAGAAACTCCCCTTTATTGGTGTCATTAAACTCCGTGTAGTAGTTTAGGTGCAACCTGTCATGAAACAGTACAACACAAAGCACAGTCATTTTCATTGTAGACAGCACGTTGCGACAACTGCTATGAATCATGCAATCCTCTTATTTGAGGCAAAACAGATAAAACTGATAACCATACACAAGCATACGGCACTTCGCAAAATTGTTTAATGTAGGCAACAAAAGAAATTGACATTAAAAAAATCATAGCCAATATTTGATGTAGGCAACATTTTCGTAAAGATTGTCATTTCTTAAACCATCAAGCATCACGTTAAACTACAATTGTTCATGTGTAACGTGTTGCATCATAAAAACGATCACACATGGAACATTAAATTTTCCGTTTCGGTATTGCATGCTCTATTTCTGTGTAAACAAGAACGTTGAAAATACGTTTGACTCTTTTTTGACTAATTTTGTTCAATCCTATATGTACCTTAGTCGGCGTTAGTCTAGTTTGGTTCACACAAGGTTCACGCCGCATATTGGACCTTAGATTTTTAACTCTGCTTGCTGGCACATCCTAAAGGTCGTTTGTTGATGATACCGAGTGTCAAATATTGAATTAATTTTTAAATGTTAAAAGTACAGTAAAACATAGCAGAGAAAAGGGCATACCTTGCTTTGTTTCGTTTGTGTGTTGGTTTTTCGAGGTTTTAAAAATAAAACAGCAACCCTTTCACTAATTAGTGCTACCATGAGGGATTGTTTTAAGGGGGAGTTGACACTGAGAAAGCCAATAAAATGCTTAAACATCGCAGTTATTATTTCTGTTGTATCCTGAGTGATACATTATACATTGAACATTTTGCAGACTTTTATAAAACGAAAATGCGGTAACTCGGTTGTGCCATTTTTCTGTGAGAATACCTTTAAATCAGTTCCCGCTCCTATTCCCCAACACTACACTAGTTACGATAACTGCTCCTGAAAGTTCAATTTAAGTAGTTTAAAATACTGACACTGTGTGTATGTACAAAATGCTTTTAATATTCCGTTCACTTTTTCAGTTAGTTTCTGAAGTTAGCTTGGCCGTTCATGCTTAAATGTATTTAATTAAAAGGTTGTTAAAAATAGTACTGAGAGGAGCTCAACCGGTGTTAGTGCACGAATTTCTGGGAGGGCATTTTTTTTGCATATTTATGCCGACACATGGCTCTAACTCGACGTAAAATGATGATTCACCTGATAGAAGCTGTTGTTGATTTACACAAACAGTCGATAACAACTAGAAAGCTTGGCGTTATGTTAAACACTCAAATTAATTTGTGGGGGCACATTAATATGCAACTGTTCAAAATACGATGCAACCCTACAGGTTTTGGGGAATGTCGTATTTTATTGTCAAATGCTCCACACTACTTACGTATGAATTTTTACTTCATTTTTCAATTACAGATTGACCATATTTTTGGACAGTATCATTTAAAGTCACTTTTTACACTTGTCTCTCAATTACGAGAAGTTTCATTTTGTTGGCCACACAAGCCCTGTAGTGGAAAAATAGGCCGTAACACCATGATAAATTTTACTTATGGAAGGGTGGTTAGTGTGCCAACAGTATCTAAAATTCATTCGTCAAGCCTTGTTCTGTACGAGCGATAAATTCGGTTGGTTTTGAACGATGTTGTTCAGAATACGCTGCTTGAACAAGTTTAAGGCCTTATAACCACAGTTTAAGAGCTACAGTGTATACGGGTAATCATGCAGTTTGACATAGTAGACCAGCATAAACTAGAAGCTTTCATGTATCATAAACCAAAATAAAATAATTTAAAACAAAAGGTAAAAGACTCCTGTCAGCAGATTCAAATTTTGCTGCCTCTACATTATAATTCTGAATGTAGAGACAGTGGCAGTTGAACATGGGTATGTACATGACATTGCATGGAATCATTGGTTTAAGTTTATCGCCTGTGTTTGGTGTTTAATTGAGCTAGTGAAAATGTTGATCTCGACCACTTTCAGTGTCACCTTGGATTCTTCCAGCTCCCTTCTCATTATTTTGTTTGAAGCAAAAAGCATTATCGTTTAGTGACTCTAACTGTTATGCACATCATAACAGTTTTAAGGGTAGCTATGCTAAATCTTTCGCCAGAACTGGTCACTAGTTCAGTGCACTAGTTCAGTGCATTGTGCTTTCTTTATGTTTGTACAGGTAAATGTAATCACAATCACACTATTTACCAGTCATCTGTGTTGCATTCGATTCTTTCTTTATTTCACAGGAACATAAACATGAATTGGTTGCAAACATGCCTACGTCACTTGGGATGTGCTATTTACTAGCTCTGCGTAAGTTTTGTTTGACTATCATAAGTGTTTTTTTTTAATGTGCACGACTTGTCACAACATCTTGCCCCTTTTCAATTACAGAGCATCCAGTCAATTATCAAGGTCGCAAAACGGAAGTGAAGTTCACAATTCTTCGCCCACAAAGTACGGTAATGTGAATTCCAATGAAGTAAAAATATCCTACGTGACTCTAACATATTTAGCTAAATGTTCTTTTAATTGAATGCTCTTAGTAATTCTCAAGGCGGCGTTACTATTAATGCAGAATTTGTTTTCCTGCACTATATGTTGCATCGCTAAATAGGCTATAGTTCACAGTACCCCAATGTTAAAGACGGGTATTTTGACACTGAAATCGAATCTATCAAATTCATGGTGTAACCCTTTATTTCACAATCAGGATGGGCATTGGCACTCGACTTACTTCATCCTGATAACAATAATAATGTTGTATCCTCCAGTGATAATTCCATGTCACGATTATCCAACTATCTTTCCCATCCTAGTGGAATTCCTTTGTGTTGTCGGTTCATAGAATGATGTTGGAGGTAAAGGAACTGAAGAGTAAATATTTAGGGTCAGAGTACTTTGGAATACTTCTTGGTCCTCAAGTCCACAGCAAACATCTACACAATCTTGATAAGGCTTTTCGCCCAACTAGAATTTTTTTGCTAAATTGTTACTTAGCTAAGTTGCAAAATAAGTTGGTTGAAGAGTCTTAAATTCTTAAAGGACTTGATAACCATATTAACCTCGTGGAGATTTTTGATGTGGAATTTGAGAACCAAGAAAATTTATGAAGTACTCTCACCCCTGATCGTGCAGCCTACTCTCTGTAAAGCGCGCCTCTTAGTTATAATTCTCAGTTCAACTGATTTAGCTAAACTGCTAATTATAATTACACTTACTAAATTTTGACCTCATTCCGTCAAACCAATTTGGTTTCCTTCCAGGGCGGTCCACGACCCTGCAACTGCATTGCTGATTGGACTCGTTTCCTTGAAGTTGGGGCATCTGTTGATGTGGTCTGCATTGATTTTGCTAAGGCATTCGATTCGGTGGTGCACCGGAAGTTATTAGCTAAACTTAAATTGTTGGGTATCAGGTGTAAGGTCTATGACTGGGTTGTGGACTTTCTCGCACACAAGTGGTTTCTGTTGGGAGCGCTACTTTCAATGATCTACCAGTAACAAGTAGTGTCTCGCAGGGGTCGGTGCTGGGTCCCCTTTTGTTTCTTTTGTACATTTCTGATCTATCCCCCGAAGATTGGAAGTGTTAAACTTCCCAAATATGCAGATGATGTTACGCTGTATAATAGCATTACTGGCTCACAGGATCATAAGTCGCTATTGATTTTCTGAATGAATGGTCTTTAAAGTGTCAATTGCCCATAAATAATGGGAAGTCTAAAGTGTTGCCCCTAGGAATTTGCCATAGGACTACGGAGTATTGGTTGGGAGGTTCTGTCCTTGATTGCATCTATGAGACAAAAGACCTTGGTATTCACCTAACTTCGAATCTTAAATTTTCCAAGCATTGCTGTAATGTTGCGGCCAAAGCAAAGAGGGTTAGCTACATGATTAGAAAATGCTTTTTATCTGGCAACAGAGCCATGCTGGTTAAAACCTTTAAAGTTTATGTTAGGCCAATTGTTGAATATGCCAGTCAGGTATGGTCCCCTCATCTCATTAAAGATATTAAGGTTGTGG